>CANSZD010000543.1:72500-367500 GCA_947648045.1 Beta corolliflora | reverse complement strand
TTCCAACTATGTTTATGATGCTTTTACATAATGTTTATGCTATGTTATTTATGGTGTACGGGATATGAAATGTTTGCTATGTGATTGATGTTTGTAAATGTTTTGAAGCTATGAGAAGTATGATGATTTGATGACATTTATGCAATGACTTTACTATGATTTCTGAAAACCACTTAAAAGACACGAAATATGATAAATGAAAGTGAAAGATGATGAATGACAGTACTATGTTCTCTGGGTTGTGCATGTGTCGTTTTGTTATCTGGCGGCAACACCACCTTATGATGGGGGACAATGTCCTCGGTGGCACCCGCATGACATTATATGCCACCTTCTAATGGGGGACTATGTCCTCGGTGGCTTCGCCTGATGTTACTATTGGCATTATATGCCACCTTCTGATGGGGGATGAATATCCTCGGTGGCTTTGCCTTCTATTACGATCTATCACATTATATGCCACCTTCTAATGGGGTACTTATGTCTTCGGTGGCTATGCCTTATGTTGTACTCGCCAAGTAACCAAATAAAGTATTCTGATAATGAAATGTGATAATTATAACAATGGCTTTTAAATTCCTGATTTGAAGTGTATGTTTACGAAATGGTTTGACTATATTTGTAACACCCCCAAATTAATCACTTTAAAATAAATAATATTTGAGTAATTTAGGAGTATTACCGCCACGTGACTAACACGCTTTCGGCAACTAACTACTAACTAACAAAATAACTTGCAGCTGAAGACTTTAACCAAAATAATAATACTGCTTCTTTATTACTAGAAAATAAATATTGTCTCAAACTTAGAATAAATAAACTTATAATAAATAAAACATCCTAAACTAGGTGAAGATCCCCTTCTTAGTATGCTCCCATGCACATCCAAAGTTCACCTGTAAAACTGCATACCAAAAGTAAACAGGGCAAAGCCAAATAGGAAAAAGGAAATACGCGTCAGTATAAAACTGAGTACGAATGTACTAGATAAGTAACACATTTGCTAGTTCGTAACAATTTACATTTCGAAAACTCCATCACTAATAATTCAATAATATTTTTTTTAATAAGAAACTGTTTCCAAACACTTTAACTAATAATTCAAAAGTAACCTTTAAGAACAACCTTTTTCCAAATTACTTGGATTAAAATATTCTTGAAAACAATTCCTCTTCTTATCTCCCCTTCCTTTTCCTAAATGTGCACACTGCCCAAGCTAGTCATACCAACACGGATCTATATCAAGGGGTAACAATAATTGCCAACAAGTGGACTTTGAAGCATAAACCCTTCTTGATGTTAATCAAGCGGTAACAATAATAATAATATGACTTGTAAGTCATGAATAAATCTCCTTTTCTCACAAAATAATTTTTGAACATTCAAAGTTCATAAAAACTAATCAAACCATTCCTTGTAATAACAATTTTAAATTTTCAAAAAGGATAACAAAACATTCATATAAAATGATTGATAAAATCATTCCTTCTTTTCATCTCCAAGGGTGAATAATAAAATGTTGTAACCATTTTAAACCAAATTTCTAATCCATTCAACCATTAAATCAATAAACAACTTTAACAAATAAAACGATATTTCAAAAGATCTAGCTACATAATGTACCTTGATCTTGCACAAAGATTATACTAGTATCTTTACTTAGTCTTATGCTTGAGCGATCTCCTAACCAACCAATAATATAAAAATCTAATAAATAACTTATCACATGAACTTAATCATGAACTTAAACATGAATTCCTACATAACCTATCATGAGCATAATATTTTTGAGTAAGAAACATGAAAAGCTTTTACTTAAACCAAAAAAAATTGGAACATGAATAAAGAATACAAAACTAAAATAGATTAAGAAGAGAAGGAAGAACCTTGAAGTAAGAGAGTTAGGATTCTTCAAAGTTTTTTGTGTGGAAAAGATGGCTAAAGGTTTTGGGTATTTATTGGAGTACAATAGGTAGTACTTAATTTCCAAAATTAAATAGTTTGTAACCTTCACCATAAATTAGGAGATTAAACCATGATTTGTAACCTCCATCATTAAATTGGGAGAATAAAGAAAATCAAAACCGGCCATCATGCTTCTTTTTTTTTTTTTTTTTTGTTTTATGAAAACTCCATCATTTAAATGTTCCAAAAAAACTTATTTTAATAAAATTTTTGACTAAGCTTTAATTTCAAAAGTTTGAGAAATCCAATATTGGCGCCATCTCCCGCCAAAATAATTTAAAGCCAGTGAAATTACTAACATACCCTTTGCTTAAAATATTTATTTTAGAAAATATATATTTAATTATTTAAATAAATACTCAAAAATATGGGGTATTACAGTTTACCCCCTTAAAAGAAGTCTCAACCTCGAAACTTAAGACAAAAAGTCATAATCACTTTCCAAAAATGGATTCAACTCCAAAATTGCAGTTTCTTACTCAAATACTCATGCCTAAAATGCATATAATGAATGAAAAAATATGCTAAAATGCAATAACTATGGTAAAAGCGCGAAACTCTATCGCATTATACCCCCCTTAAAAGGAGTTACGACCCTGTAACTTGACAACTAACCTCGAAAAACTACGCCAGACATTTCTTGCGCATATCCGCTTCGGCTTCCCATGTTGTTTCCTCAGTGATGGTTTGACCACAATACTTTGACTAATCTAACATCCTTAGTCCGAGTACTTCTAACTTTACTATCAAGGATTCTTATAGGTCTTTCCTTGTAAGTCAAACTATCATCTAACTCAATGGTCTCAAGTTGCAGCACATGGGACACATATGGAATATACTTCCTTAACTGAGATATATGAAAAACATCGTGGACTCGACTTAAGTCATTTGGCAAATCCAACTTATATGCCACTTTCCCGATCTTCTTTAACACCTCATATGGCCCGATATACTTTGGGCTCAATTTTGCCTTCTTCCCAAAACGCATCACCCCTTTCATTGGAGATATTTTCAATAATACCTTCTCTCCAACCTGAAACTCTTCATCCCTTCTCTTCAAATCAGTATAACTCTTGTGTCGATCTTGAGCTGCGTTGATCTTTTCCTGAATCATGGTTCATTCTGTTTATCTGTCTGGAGCCGGATGAAAAGTTGTACTCATTAACAGATTAGTGCCCAAAGCCTTCAGCAAACTCAGCCAAAAGTTGGATAAGAACCGCGAATCGCAATCCGAAACAATGTCCTTAGGCACACCATGATATTTCACTACCCACTTCACATATGCTTTAGCCAATTGATCCATCGACCAAGTATTCTTCATAGGTATGAAAGTCGCGGATTTAGTTTAACGATCTACCACTACCCAAATCGTATCATTTCCAATCGTATCACATATGCTTTGTAAGGCAGGCACGAAATCCATTGATATGGAATCCCATTTCCAACTCGGAATATCCAAAGGCCGAACCTTCCTTTGTGGCCGCTTGTGCTCAATCTTGACCTTTTGGCATGTGAGACACTTAACCACGAACTCTGCTACCTTTCGCTTCATGTTTGGCCACTAAAATGTCTGCTTCATGTCCTTATACAACTTATCACCATCTGGGTGTACCGAATAAGATGAGCTATGAGCTTCTTCCATTAATTTCTGCTTCAACTCTTCTCTATTACTTGGTAAACACCACCTCCCCTTGAACCGAATACTTCCATCATCAACTATCTTGAAATCTAACACCTGACCCTCCTGGATCTTTTCTCGAATCTTTTCTAACTTTTCATCCATTGATTGACCCTCCCTAATCTCATCATAGATCGAAGGTTGAACCGACAAAACACTCAACAATTCTTCAACACCTCCTTCTTCCATTACCTCCAATGACAGTTTCTGAAACTTTACACATATCTGACTCGGCAGCACCATCACATTAATTGAATGACTCGACTTTCGGCTAAATGCATCAGCAACAACATTAGCTTTCCCCTCATGATACTGGATCTCCAAATCATAATCCTTGATCAACTCTAACCACCGCATCTGCCTCATGTTCAACTCATTCTGAGTGAAAATATACTTCAAGCTCTTATGATATGTGTACAACTTACACGTTGCCCCATACAAGTAGTGCCGCCATATCTTCAAAGCAAACACTATTGCAGCTAATTCAAGATCATGGGTTGGATAATTCACCTCTTATGGTTTTAACTACATAGAAGCATAAGCGATGACCTTCCTGTTCTACATCAATACACAACCTAACCCAAATTTCGAAGCATCATTATAAACCTCATACTGCTGACTCTCATCTGGTATAGCCAAAACAGGTGTTGTAGTCAATATTTCCTTCAACGCTGAAAAAGCTTCTTCACACTCTGGCGTCCAGGCAAACTTACATTACTTCTTCATCAGGCTAGTCATTGGTCTCGAAATCTTCGAGAAATCCTTCACAAATCTTTGATAGTAACTGGCTAATCCAAGAAAACTCCTTATATCAGACACCGCCTTCGGTGTTGGCCACTCACACACTGCTTGAATCTTAGCAGGATCCACCCAAAACTCCTTCCTTTGAGATAACATGTCCTAAAAAGGCAACCTCATTCAACCAAAACTACAACTAGTGCTCTATAAGGATGGACAAAACTTCCCTGAAATGCAACTCATGACTGCTCCTGTCCTTCGAATATAACAAAATATCATCTATAAACACAACCACATATTTGTCCAAGTATGACCTGCATCAAATCCATGAACACTCCAGGTGCGTAGGTCAGACCAAATGGCATCACAGTGAACTCATAGTGGCCATAACGCGTCCTAGATGCAGTCTTAGGAATATCACTTTCAACAATCCTCAATTGGTGAAAACCTAACGTCAAATCTATCTTCGAGAAAATCCCCGCTCCTTTCAACTGATTAGATAAATCATCTATTCTTGGAAGTGGATACTTATTCTTTATCGTCACATTGCTCAACTCCCGATAATCAATGCACAACCTCAAACTACCATCTTTCTTTTTCACGAACAATACCGGTGCACCAAAAGGAGATGAACTAGGTTTTATATACCCTTTTTCCAACAACTGGACCTTTAACTCTTTCATCTCAGCTGGAGCCATTCTATACGGAGCCTTTGAAATAGGTCCGGTTCTTGGCATCAAATCGATGGTGAACTCAAGATCTTTAATAGGTGGCATACCCGGTATCTCTTCAGGAAACACGTCAGGAAACTCAGATACAACTGTAACCTCCCCATTCTCGTCTTCCTTTTCAATCTTCTGAACTCCACATAAGAATAACATACACCCTTCCTCACATAAGATTGAATTCTCATTGCAGACACTATCTTCATTCCCTTATTCTTCCCAAGCTTCCTATAAGTTACCCTTTCTTTCTTAGGGCCGACTAAGGACACCTTCTGGGCCTCACAATCAATCTGAATGTTGAATCTTCCCAACCAATCCATCCCCAAAACTACATCGAGGTCTGACAAGTCAAACTCAACTAAATCGGACGGAAAGTTCACCCTAGCTATGACTAAAGGTACTTGGCTATGCAACTTAGTACAACAAAAAATCTCTCCTGATGGCAATGCAATTTTTAATAAAATAGACACTGGAATGCCTAACTGAAACTTTCCCACTACAGTGCTACAAATAAATTAATGAGATGCTCCAGAATCAAATAAAACTTTGACAGATAGAGAATTAATGAAAAAGGTTCCAACTACTACCTCATAAACATTCTTAGCCTGACGGCGGTTCATGACGAAAACTCTACCTTTAGTCTGGTTCCCCATCCCTGGTTTAACACCGACATTCGAAGAAGCCAACTTTTGTTGATCATTCTGAGGGGCCTTACTACTCGGGTCAGGTTTCACTGCAGGTTCTCTATCAGCTTTTCTAAAGCACTCATACTCCCGGTGCCCCAATTTCTGACAATAACGGCATGTCACCAAGTTGCCCTCACAGTCCTTCCCACGGTGGTTCTTATCACACCCTTTACAGAAAAAGGTTCTCTCAAATTTCTTCCCATTCCCTTGGTTTCCATTAGGCTTCCGACTAGGGTACCTATTGTCCTTCTCAGTTTGGTTAAAACCACCATTGGGCTTAGGCTTCTTATCTCCACTTTGTTGACTCCCATTTCTATTATACTTCCTCTTTTACCGAGAGGAGTTCTCTTCAAGCTCTCTTCCTTTAATCCAATATAAGTGAGCAGCTCTACCATAAATTTCATCAAGAGTCTCAAAATTTACCCCTCCTAGCTTACTTTGAAGAGTTAAGATTAACCCTTTGCTCAAAACTTTGGGCCTTCAAAACCTTAGACGGTACTATCTCAGGTGCGAACCTCATTAACTCCAAAAATATTACTATAATATTCATTAACAGACATAGTCCCCATCTTTAGATTGGTGAACTCCATAGCCTTTTGCTTCCTTAAGTAGGGAGGGTAAAACTTAGTCCTCAAGGAATCTTTAAACTCGTTCCACTCAAAGTCCAGATCCTCTAAAAGATTGTCTTTCCTTTAGTTTCCACCATAGGTCTGCCTCATCTCTCAAATAATATAGAGCATTATTAACTCTAAGGTTTTCAGGGCACACTATGGCATCAAAAAGCTTATCGAATTCTCGAATCCAGTTTTCTAAGCTAGCTGGGTCCTCTTTCCCATGGTAAGTCGGAGGTTTGATTGCTGCTACCGTCTTAAAGATCTCACCAAAGCTATCGGTTTCACTCAACTTGGTTTCTTGATTAGCTATCACATGAGTGATGTTTTCAGTTTTGTTTGCTAGCCTTCTAACCATATAACTCATACTCCTTCTCCTTCTTTATGCCATTCTGCTAGAAGTAAGAGTGTTTGAGTAAAATCTCAACTAACATTCATAGAATAGTTGTGTAACTAACAAATAATTCAATCAACATGTAAGTATAACTTAGTTCAAAACATAACAATCACATACTTCATATATCATGGCCAAATATTGGGCCTTCTACTACTAGAACATTTAAGTGTATGAAAATATACTTAAGACAACTAGGTCGTTTCATGGCCAAAACAAAACTATATATGTCTACGGCTACTGGTGACTTCAAACTCTGGGGTGCCCGCCTCAATAACATTCTCCAGTTCGTCAATGGCCATATAATCAGATTGGCATGGGTATTCTCGATGGGTATATTATGGGCTATCAGGCTCAGATGAAGCTTCATATCCCATATTGTCAACTGAAGAAATTGTGGATTCTGGGCTAGGTAGGTCAATCCCAATGGCATCCCCACCCACTTTAGGCCCCATTTATCCCTATATACATTAGTTCAGTACCAAAATGATGAATAGTGGCTAACCACACTCCTTGGATCTCATGATTATCTCTGTTCCACTCCCCATTTGGTAAGACTACATTAGTGTACTTATCATAGAGGGTTTGGTATTTAGGTGACCGAGAAAGGTGAATTAAGGCTAACAGAACTCTGTAGGGTTCTTCACTGACCCATGGCTCCCAGTCAAAGGCATTAATATCACTGGCCTCAACAACATCATCTATAAAATCAGGGACCGTTTTTCCTTCCAAAAGAAGTTCTTCACAGTAATACATGTCCCTCATGTGGTTAATCATCTGTAACAAAATTATCCAAAAAAGGAAATATAATACACATAATACTACTATTTGCTAGTCAATGCAATATGACTTCCTCGCTTATCCCATACATAGGGAATATCATAAACCTTTTCCTCTACCTTCAATTACCAGATACAATCATCATATAAAAGCAAAAAGAATTCAGATAACATCATTAATAATAATACTAATATATGTTAACTAAAAAAATTAATATGGTCAAGATTTGTACTAAATGCACCACTATGGTTTGAAAATATTTATTTTAAAATTTTAAAGTGTACTTGATTTCAAGATATAGAATAGCCAACGTGATTATAGCTCCCAGGTAAGGAAGTTACCCACAGCGTTGGGAAGAGCCTTCCTAATCCTAAATAGAGCTTGTCACCCCAATACATCTACACCCTTCATCTTTCAGATAAAAATAATAAATATCTTTTTTTGTGGTGCTAGTAAGATGCATCTATACAAATCGTAACGGAAGAAAACTATAGACTTGACAACAACAATTTAGAATGCAAATGCGAAATTCTATATGCCCATCTTATGTCTACCCATACATTTTAATGTTCAACTTTTATCTTTTCTAAACCTGAAAAACTTATACCACTTTGTAACACCTCCAAATTACTCACTTTAAAATAAATAATTTAATAAATAATATTTGAGTAATTTAGGAGTATTACCGCCACGTGACTAACACACTTTCGACAACCATCTACTAACTAACAAAATAACTTGCAGCGGAAGACTTTAACCAAAATAATAATACTTCTTTATTACTAGAAAATAAATAATGTCTCAAACTTAGAATAAATAAAACATCCTAAACTAGGTGAAGATCCCCTTCTTAGTATGCTCCCATGCACATCCAAAGTTCACCTGTAAAACTGCTTACCAAAAGGTAAACAAGGCAAAGCTAAATAGGAAAAAGGAAATACGCGTCAGTATAAAACTGAGTGCGAAATGTACTAGATAAGTAACACATTTGCTAACTCGTAACAATTTACATTTCGAAAACTCCATCACTAATAATTCAAGAATAAGTTTTTAGTAAGAAACTCTTTCCAAACACTTTAACTAATAATTCAAGAGTAACCTTTAAGAACAACCTTTTTCCAAATTACTTGGATTAAAATATTCTTGAAAACAATTCCTCTTCTTATATCCCCTTCCTTTTCCTAAGTGTGCACACCTTCAAGCTAGTTATCCCATCACGGATCTATATCAAGAGGTAACAATAATTGTCAACAAGTAAACTTTGAAGCATAAACTCTTCTTGCTGTTAATCAAGCGGTAACAATAATAATAATATAACTTGTAAGTCATGAATAAATCTCCTTTTCTCATAAACAACTTTTTGAACATTCAAAGCTCATAAAAACTAATCAAACCATTCCTTGTAATAATAATTTTAAATTTTCAAAAAAATAACAAAAGATTCATATAAAATGATTGATAAAACGGTTTTTTCACCAAATACCCCTGAGTTTTCAAAAAATTCACCAGGTACCCCCCATGTTTTCTAAATTCACAAGGTACCCCTCAGTTTTATGTAAATACACCCAAATACCTTTAATGACTAACGGCGTTAACCGCCGTTAGTCTTAACCGTAATTAAGCCCTAATTAACCTAAATAAATCCTAATTAACCTAACTCCTAACTTCTAACCCTAACACTAACCCCTCTCCCCCACCCTCCCACCACCCAAGACCCCCCCCCCACCTCCGCGGCCCCCCCCCCCACCTCGCCGAAACCCCCCACCACCCGCCGAAACCCCCTCCCCTAACCCCGTCGATTTTCATCCCCTCCCTAACTTGCCCATTCTAGATTAGCGATTTCCAGATTTGCATCGGCATCGAAATGATTTTGAGCACATTTTCGAGACAAAATCGAGGGGATGAAGAGGAGAAGCCGATGAGAAGCGCGGGGAGAGAGAAGAGGATGAAGAGGAGAGAGAGGGGATGAAAATGGATGGGGGTTAGGGGGGGGGTTTCGGCGGGGTGGTGGGGGAGGGGGCTGCGAGGGTGTAGGGAGGGGGCAACGGGGGTGTAGGGAGGGTGGTGGTGGGAAGGTGTAGGAGGGGGGTTAGGGTTAGGGTTAGTTAGGAGTTAGGTTAATTACGGTTAAAACTAACGGTGGTTAACGCCGTTAGTCATTAAAAGTATTTGGGTGTATTTACATAAAATTGAGAGGTACCTGGTGAATTTTGAAAACATGGGGGGTACCTGGTGAATTTGTTGAAAACTCGGGGGTATTTGGTGAAAAAAATTATTCCTTCTTTTCATTTCCAAGTGTGAATAATAAAATTTTGTAACCATTTTAAACCAAATTTCTAATCCATGCAACCATCAAATCAATAAACAACTTTAACAGATAAAATAACATTTCAAAAGATCTAGCTACATAATGTACCTTGATCTTGCACAAAGATTATACTAGTATATTTCCTTAGTCTTATGCTTGAGCGATCTCCTAACCAACCAATAATATAAAAATCTAATAAATAACTTATCACATGAACTTAATCATGAACTTAAACATGAATTCCTACATAACCTATCATGAGCATAATATTTTTGAGTAAGAAACATGAAAATCTTTTACTTAATCCAAAAAAAATTGGAACATGAATAAAGAATACAAAACTAAAATAGATTAAGAAGAGAAGGAAGAACCTTGAAGTAAGAGAGTTTGGATTCTTCAAAGTTTTTTTGTGTGGAAAAGATGGCTTAAGGTATGGGGTATTTATTGGAGTAGAATAGGTAGTACTTAATTTCCAAAATTAAATAGTTCGTAACCTTCACCATAAATTAGGAGATTAAACCATGATTTGTAACCTCCATCATTAAATTGGGAGAATAAAGAAAATCAAAACCCCCCCTTTTTTAAGCATGTGTTGGCCGGCCATCATGTTTTTTGTTTTAAGAAAACACAATTTAAATGTTCTAAAAAAAAAACTTATTTTAGTAGAATTTTGACTAAGTTTTAATTTCAAAAGTTTGAATTGGCGCCATCTCCCGCCAAAATAGTTTAAAGCCAGTGAAATTACTAAAATACCCTTTGCTTAAAATATTTATTTTAGAAAATAAATATTTAATTATTTAAATAAATACTAAAAAATATGGGGTATTACAATATTCTATCCTCCCTGTTTGCAAATAAAATGAATTGAAATGAATTTACGTTTTTAGAGTAGTATGTTACTGAGCCTCGGCTCATGACGTTTTGTTTTTCTGTTTTAGGTATGCATATGTAGATGGGATGGCGTAGCAGTGAAGAATAATTTACTTTAAATTAGGCGACTATGACAGTTATGTAATCTAAGTTTATAAACAATAAATTACGCAACTCTAGTTATGCTTAAGTTAACTACATATATTTCTAGATTTACTATAACTTTTATAACATGTTTAGTTTCATGAAATAATATTTGCCTTGTACATTCTCGAATGCAAAGTACGGCAGTGACGCATCGACTAAGCAAGCTAGGTCTTCCGCTGTAAATCCTTGAATTAATTAACCAAATAATAATGCTTAGAAGTCGGGGCTTTACATAATCTATATATCGTCAGTTTATGTAAAACAAAGGTAGTATGCAAGACGATAACTATAAGTAATCTGATTAGTTGAAGGAGAAGATGTTAGCAGATAGGTGCAAACAGCTCAGGTAATGATGCACATAATGATGCAAAGATGCAAACTTAGACTCTCTAAGGATGCATGAGACGCTATGTAAGGATCAGATTTATGCAAAGCTAAGGTAGATAGATGGAATGTCATGCAAGGTCAGGGTTATGCAATAATGGGAATGATTTGGATAAATAGAGATAAATTGAACTGGATTGGTAGAGATAGATAGGTTTTCGAAAACTATTTTGATAATGAATCGGGATCCGGAAGTGAGATCAACAAATTACAACTCTTCGGGAGTTTGATTTGGAGGAACCACCACATATATAGGAAGCCCCCACTTCTAAGCGTATATTAGAAGCTACTTGTCTTGTATTGAGCGTTCGAAGCAGCATTTGCAATTTCTTCACCGGGGAGTTGATGTAGGCAAAGTCAGATATCGCAAGAGACCATGGAATTATCAGAGAGTCCTTCAGGGATAAGGAGAGTTTGGATTGAAAACTATAAGCTTTAATTTATGACTCAAATAGATGTAGGTGAGAAAAAGCTTTGAAGTTGCTAGGTTCAAACTCGAGTCTATGTCGGGATCTAGAAAGAGTATGCTTTTGAATTCTAGAAAGTCAAATCATTAGACCTTGATTTTTTTATTGAAGCGGTCGGACCTCGAGATGAGGATTCCTATGTATCCTTGCGGATTAGACCATTCGTAGTTATGGATCTGATTTTTTTTTGTGCCCTTACTTTTGGCTAGGCCACCCTTTTGGGTTTTCAACCTAGCGGGCTTCGGGACTTATCCAATGTAGATTTATCGGTCATGACTCCATGGATAGTCATTGAACCAAAGACCGAGTTTGGGGGTGAGGGTACGGATAAAATCAACTATCAAATTCGCCCATTGATGGCCTCTACTTAACATCGATTCATGTCAAGTGTTATGCAGTTAAATAACCAAATAATATGTTAATGCAATCTATAATTAAATATTCATTGAACACATAAATGACTAATTTTTGGTGACATGTTATTAAAGCAATTAAATTACTGGAAACCTAATCTAATTGTCCAAATTATCTGAATTTAGCGTTAGAACATTTATATAGGTCTTTGATTAAAAAACATAAACATGTGAGGTGATGAAAGTATTAAATCATACAATCATGCATATGAATAATTAACATATAGAAAAGAAATAAAAAGATTGGAGATTAGGGAAAGATACACAGAATAGCGTTAATTCCTTTGAGATCTACATTGTGACAAGTAAATTGTTAGTAAAAAAGGAATTAAATTAGAATTGACCATCAGGAATTATATGCAAATGCAGATATGGACTGGACGATACAAGCAGACTAGACTTAATGACTGGACCTTTGGTGGTAATAAGGGATGCTAGTTTCGCTAGACTTACGGGGTTGTATGGACTTAGGGATAATTGGCTTCGCTAGACTCGAAGATTTGGGTAGTTATGGACTTAAGGGGGGAGTAGCCTCGCTAAACTCAAAGGGTGCCTTTATGGTATTAGGGATAACTAGCTTTGCAGGGTTCAAAGTAGGGGTGCTAATCGAGTGAGTCGATCGCAAGCAGGGCCCTGCTCGACTCGACTCAAAAACTCGCAAACTCTGCTCGACTCGACTCGAAAACTCATTAAGCTCGCCAAACTCTTGCTCGACTCGTGGTCGTTAATTTTTATTGCACCTCGACTCGAAACTCGACTCGACTCGAGCTCGATTAGCTCGACTCCAGCTCAATTAGCTCGACTCCTGCTCGATTAGCTCGATTTGAGTGCTCAAAAATATTTTTTAATTTTAATTTGTTATTTATTTTAAACTCATGTATGAAGTATGACCATGGACCATGAGGTAAATTTTAATTGGGCTTGGTAACTTGGACCATATTTCTCCAAAATTTTAAAACCTTTTATATTAAATATAAGAAATTATTAGAAAAACATATATAAAAAAAGTTATTGAGTTGCTCGCGAGCTTAACGAGTGGAGCAGAACCCTGCTTTACTCGTGCCCATTAAGGTTTCGAGCTCAGTCAAGTTCGAGCCGAGCAAACTCGAGTCGAGCTTTGACCGAGCGATGACCAAATCGAGCTCGAGTTTCTCGCGAGCTGCTCGACTGGATTAGCACCCCTAGTTCAAAGGGTGTCATTATGGTCTTAAAGGTGAGTAGCCTCACTAAACCCAAAGGGTGCCATTATGGCCTTAGGGATGATTAGCTTCGCTAGGTTCAAAGGGTGCCATTATGGTCTTAAAGGTAAGTAGCCTCGCTAAACTCAAAAGGTGTCATTATGATCTTAAGGGTGATTAGCTTCGCTAGGGTGCCGCTATGGTCTTAAGGTTGAGTAGCTTTGCTAAACTCAAAGGTGTCATTATGGTCTTAAGGACGACTAGCTTAGCTAGGCTTAAAGGTTGAGGGATTTTAGACTTTGGACTTCATCCTATATGGATTTTAAATTGGATTGGACTAGGGCTTACATAGAGATGAAAAACTAGACCTCGGATTTGAATTGGGCATATATGGGCTTAACTATCACTAGTGGAAAAAACGTCAAGGGCTGCGGTCAAAATAGCCCTAAAGGCTGCGTTTTTGGTGTTTTTGGAAGGGCTGCATTTTGGGCCTAAACCGCAGCCCTTTTTACAAATTAAGGGTTGCGGTTTTGATGAAAACCGCAGCCCTTGTGACCCAAAAAAAAACAAATTTTTTTTTGTTGCATTTTTAGTCCTAAATGATCCCCAAACAGTTATATATATATAAAAGTATCATTTTCCATTGCAAATTATATTTTTTATACAAATATAAGAAAGTTACAAAAATATAGATGCTAAAACTGAAAGAATTCACAATCAAAACAAAATCTGTAGCACCCACCTTGAATAGGTATAATTCCCTTGGAACCCTTGGACAATAAAATCTTCCCTCATCTTATATAATTATGAGTTGTGATGATAGCCAAGTATTAGAACCTGAAAACTTCACTTGCTGAGAAATGGGAATTTCAGATGCAAAAGGAAATATTGTTCCATTCCCAGATGCACTACCTGGATATATAGAAGAGTTTGCAAATAACACATAAAAGCAGTGGATGTGGAATTGGAAATCAAACCTAGCACAAAATTCTAGTATAGCACAGATTTCAAAGAGTGAGAGAAAGAAGCCAGAGAGAACATGTTTGCAGATGGCAGTGTTACATTCTGGTCTATAATGGTCACATTATATAGAAGCAATTGAGTGAAAAGAAATCTCATTAGTGACAAGTGACGACAATATATTATGTCTGTGCTGATGATATGCAGAAGCAGAAGAGAATCTATTGCTGCAACGAGAAATCAAAGCATGTAGTTCTACCACTGAAACAATTCCAGTTACGAGATAAAAAAAACTGAGTTGAATCTTGAAAATACAAGTAAAAACATTTTCATGATGAACATAATGTAAGTTGACCAGGTTAGGAACACGTCCACAAGTGCTGATATATATAATGAGACTAGAAAAATGATTCATGTAAAACCTTGAAGTTCGTAATTCACAAAAACATGAAGAGCATGGCCCTTTGATTTCACTGATAGTACTGGACGGCTGCCTTTTTTCAAGAACATTTCATCACCGTCAACATACAGGCTGTAAATAAGAAAAGAAAACAAGAAGCACCAGTTATATGCAGGGCTATATAGGTTTTCCTCCAGAATTGATTTTTATGCACACAGTAAAGATGGATTCAAGATGAAAGCAAACATAGAACTAGGAAAATAAAAGGCTAACTGGCTACTAGCATAAGGAGTTAGAAGTTAGAGTGCCAGATACAACCTTGTTGTGACCCAGAGATAGTCAGTTGTGTCTTTTGTTGTATTTATATGATCGACAAAACCAGTCATATTGAATCCTGGTTTTTCCCATATTCTAGGTTTTTCTACAAACACTTCCCATTGGAGAGCTTTCAAGTCTTTCTTAGGTGACACCACCGATGGTCGGAGATCCTCTGGCACCATATCAACTACAGAAGACTGGGATCCAACCTGATGAAAATAGCACATGTAAGTTCAATTCCAGGGTTTGCATAAATCAGACAACATTATGTTGTGCCAAACCTTTTGGCTGTCCAATGATTAGTCTTTGCATGAAATTTTAAGTATGTAAACTGTAGCTTGAATTCACTTCTAATAATTTGATTAGGTGCATTAAAAGATTAAGAATTGAGCCAACACCAATTTACATACTAAAACTGATGACTTGGAAATAAATTTGACGTGAAACCTTAATCTTAAAGTACTATTTGATTATTAAAGTGTGATATATGGGATTTCTAAATTGGACACTACTACTTAAATTCCTTACTGTTAACTCTTTTTTTATTAGCTTAGCTTGTAAAGATTGTTCTTTCATTACACGAACTCTTTAAAGAGGAAGTAACAAATTGGTCCAAACTAAAAACATGAAGTAAATGTGTATGACTCCATAACATCTAGTGAGCATTAATTGTTTTATAGCTTCTCTTAGTTACATCAGAATACAAGCGCAACAAACAAATCAAAACTAGCAAATAAACAATTATTACCATCAAATTAGTGGACTCCAAGCTAAACATTGCCATGATTATTGTGCCGATTAACTAATATAACTAGTATAACACTAACAAGAGCCTAGATTTCCTAACTAAGAGATATGTAAGTATGCAGCTTTTCCAACCCTTAGTCATGTAATATATCATAAACCTAAAATTGAATAAATTGAATAAAAACCAAACTTTAACATTGAAATATGAATAAACACAACGTTCAAACACTTAAGCCAAAGTCAATAAATTATAAACTAAAATTATCTCCAATTAACAAGTATCATAACCAAGGTCAATTCACAAGAACTCAACAATTGAAAGTAAGCAGAAGAAATTCAATACTAAATAACCAACCCCAGGCAGCCGCAGCTCACGGTTTCGCCCTCGATGTCGTCCGTCTATCTTCTATACCACAATCGCTTAGCCTTGCTCATTATGATGTACAACTGGAGCATGATTCCCATCATGTATGTTCATTGTTCAAATTATGACATAAATTATACCTTACGAAAAAACATGTAAATGTACAGAAATATAAAAAAAATTAAAACCCTAGAAATGCAAAAACTGCAAAATCCTAACAATGAATCAAAGCACAGTTAGCCATCAAAAACAAACACAAACAATCAATAATAGAGCTAAAAGAGCCAACTTCGAAAATCCCTAATTCGAATTCTAGGGTTCGAGTTTTCGAACAGAATCAATCAGAAATCGAAAAAGAAAAAGCAAACAAATTCGAGTCCTTTACTTGTTTTTAGGACGAAATGCGAGTGAAAATTGAACTGAAAACCCTAAAAATGGGGGTTCGAATCAAACTCAAAGCCTCTGTGACGAATTAGGGGTTTTAGCAGTTTAACACTAACCTAGATTTTGCAGGCGCGCAAGAGGTTGAGGAGAGAGTGAGCGTCGCCGGTTGAGCTTCACCGGGGAAGAGTTCTTTGAAGTTAGACTTGGAGATGCACATGGGTTTGACATTGAAAATAGACTAGGTTTGGACTTAAATTAGAATGGACTGGGATTAGACTTATATTGGGCCTACATGGGATTGACATAGACTAGGGTTCACATAGAGATGTAAATGGGCCAAGATTTTGACATGGGCTAGACTTATATGGGCCTAAAATGGATTTTAATGCAAGTGGGCCTAATATGAATGCAAATGGATTGGGATTGGGTTGATTGAATGGAGATGTTTAGTTAATTGGATTGAATGGATTGGATTGTGCTTCGAAATTCATTTGTTAAGAAAAGGGACATTCATTTTTTTTAAAAAGGACCCCTTGTTTGTATCTTTTATTGGAAAAGATGATGGATTAATTAAGAAAAATATTTTTTTTTAACGGGTGGTATGATGATGATAGATAAATATTTTCGAAAAAATATAGAATAGAGGAGGGTGTAGGATTGATTTTTGAAAAAGATATATTTTTTGAAAGGGATGAATATGATAGCGAAGATTAGTTGGATAGTAGGGATAAGATGGGACGAGATAGACATGCATGACGACTCTAACTCTATCATGATCACTTATCTAGATGCACTTTTTTTGGATAGACTTATTTAGGTGATATGTATGAAAAGATCGATTATTATCTTTGAATTATGTGAGTTTTATTTGAAAAAGATGACCTAAAAGTGATCATCAACAATGATGCAGACATGGATCGAAATCTAGCAAATAAACTAATGAAAGCAAACTGCATAGTTGCAGGGAAGCATGCGCCACATGCAAGCAACCTGTTCTTAGTGCAGGAACCTTGTGTGCCACGCAAGAATGGTGTGTTTGACGCATCAGTTTTGCGGTGAGGTTTTTTCGTTTCGTCGATGTATTGGTCGTTTTTTTAATTTTTCTAACCTAATTTGAGGGGGGAAATGAAGAGGAAAGCATGTTGAACATAGCAAACAATCAACCAATAATGTAAAACCTCCTTATGATACAATCCTAATGATGTGATATTATTGCATTAGGAGCATTGTAAAGTATGTCTAGGGAAGTTTGATTTATCATGTTGTTCTTGAATTGACTCGATTAGTTGCTCATGCCATGAGAATAGGTCATGAGTGACTAATCAAGCTCCTCCAATTAGCTCGAGAGAGTAATTAGGGTTCCTAAGTCCATGATTTTCCCTTTGTGATCCCCCATATGTTTTCGCTTGACTTTGATGTTGAATTTTTTGATCATTTGTTAGTAAACTTCCCTAATCCCCTAGTTGTTTTATCTTTTGTTTATCACCCTTATTGCTAACTTGAGTTATTCATTTTATAGTTATTTTAGACTTTAGATCTAGTTATTAATCCTTCAAAAAAAACAAAAATAGGTTTTCCCATCATAATTAGAGAATTAGTATTTGCTTAGCCCTTGCTTCCTTGTGGATTCGACCCTTTACAGGTCCTACATTGGGTAGTTTTGGTATCTTAGACGTGTTAACAACGAGCGCGTCAAAGTTATATTAATTACTTTATTTGAGGATGATGACTAGTGAGGCGTCTTGGTCTCCTGGGAACAAACATTTATTGTGTACTGAGCATAGTTCATAGTTTACACTTACATATTGAGCAGGGTATGTAGGTCCGTCTTGGTTATTAGTTGTCGTCTGAGAGGTCGAGAAGTACTAAACAGGGTACTATTTCTGATCAGGGTGTGGTCATACTAGACATAGACGAGGAGAGTCGTAATAATATAACCAAATAGGAATTGTGGGTTGCTATCTGTAGGCGTGTTTTTATTCACTTACCCGGTATGAGCGCGTATTTGACTACCTCAATGTAAACATTTTTAAAAAAAAACGTTTTTGAAATTGCCAACAAGTCTTTAGAGGAAGACTCATAAAACTAATTGGATATTTATGAAACTTAGGGACATCTTTGGGACTTATCCAATGGAGATTTCCCCGTCATAACTTAGTTAATGGTCATGAATACAAAATTGAGTTCGGGGGTGAGGGTACAAGCACGGTCATGAACCACGTTCGCCCATTGCTGGCCTCTACTAAATATAAAATTCATAGCAAATTTTATACAAAAGAACAACCACATTGTTCCTGTATGGAATAAGTAATATTGGGGTGAACCGGTATCCTTCAATCACGTGTGCCGGTATGAAGTCCTGCAAGACAGAACACGTAAACTAACATCGGGGGTTGATCCGAGGAACGCCCCTCCGATGCCTAAGTCAGTAAAGGAGAAAAGTCGGTATATCTCAAGTAGAGTATATTGATATATGTGAACGTACCTTATGACTCAGATCATGGGGTATTTATAGGAGCCGACAGTGTCCTAAGATAGGTAGGACACTGGTCCTATTGGTTGAATATAATTATATCCTCTTTTGATATTTATCTTTAGGCCCATAGGCATGTCGAGTAAGTACTGGATCAAGCCCAGGCTCATTAAGGATGGCCCAGGCGTTGCGCACCAGTAAGGTGCCCATTTAGCACCGGTATAACAGTAATACCGATATCATATGCATGTTATCCCTAGATATCAGGGAATGCCAAGACGGTTTGACCATGTCGGTCAATGGCGGTCCAGTTGGACCGGTCTGGAACTTGGACAGCCCCCATACAACTAGCCCCCAAGCCGGTATGACTGGCACAGTCATGACTGCTTTGATTAATACGATTACTGTCATGGGTGATGCGCCTGGAGTTAAATACCCAAAATCGATAAAACCGGTAAAGAGTCATAGCGACAAGGCTGGCTTTCTGAACACGAATCGCCACCTCGATTTTCGCGTAATTTCTGGCAAGCCCCCAGGTAACCGCTTAACAGTTATTCTGCATTTCCAACACGTGGCGCGATCCGAAAGTGAAGTTGAAGCGCCATCTGATCCCGGCCATTAGCTTGGCTATAAATACAGCTTCACTTCCTCCCTTTCCTCATTTTCGCACTTATCTTAAACCTAAATCAAACTTAGGCGATTTTTCTCTCAGAACTTCGGATTTTCCCTTGCTTATAACTTTTTCATTTCTCACTCAAATATTTCGTATCTAGGCGCAAATTACTCAGCATCTTCTTCCGAATCAGAGTCTATCGCTTTTCCAAGTTTTTCTGCTAGTAAATTTTGGTTGGGAAAATCAGCTTCTCATGTTCACCTGGGAATTTGCTCACGCATTCTGTTCTTCTTTCCAGGTATTCATCCCCACAAACTTCCTTTTCTTTTCTTAACTCGCTTATCTAAAGATGTCTTCAAATTATGATTCACAAAATGTGTTCGGGAGTCTTTCATCTATGAGCGATAGCGATTTTTATTCTAAGTCCCCTAGCCCTGTGATATCAGTCAATTCACCTGTAATAAATAGCGCATTAGATGCTAGGGTCGAGTCTGGCATGGAATGTAGTACCTCGGCCGTCCTGAATCACCGGTACAAACTGAGGCTGATTCTGAACTTTTAGTCGTCTCTCCCCCTGACCACCGTTAGGTATATTCAGGACAAGGTGGTAATTACCGTTCCTCCCAGCCAATATGGCAGTATGCTTGGTTTAGCCGAGAGGTATCCCGATCTCTTTCCGGATGTGGGCGGTGTCTTACCTGATTTAAGAGGTTCCGCCTAAACTATTCCCCCCGTTGAGGCCTCAACTTCAAAGCCGATAGACATTGATGATGATGGGGAAGACTCAATGAGTGACGATGAGGGAGAAAGTGACGAATCAGACGGAGATGATGCCGGTATTAATCATTTTGAAGATGATGATACCCTCCGCGCCGCTGTGGAGAGGATGGATGAGGAGGATCATGCTGAAGACGCTCTGGACTCTCCCGAGATAATTGTAGAGGACGATGAGGAGGGTCTGGATGACCTATACATGCCGGCATGCCAGAAGGGTAGTCCGTCCTTTGTACAAATTGACGATAAGTGGCATAGGATCGCCTTGGAGAATGACTTCTGCCGGAAAGGTGCAGAGGCCTTTGGGTTTCCCGATGATTATAGGTTGTTCATGCCGACCCCTGGGAGCCGTTTAACTGATTGTCCGCCTGGACACATAGCTGTTTGCGCCCATCACTTAGACTTTGGTCTTAGGTTCCCTTTAGATCCCTTTCTTGTAAAAAATTTTAAAGCCTGGAACATTTTTTTGGCTCAGCTAACACCGCTGGGATGGCGTAACCTAATAGCGTATGCCTGGACGGTACGCTACAAGAAGTTTCCTGACACCCTCAACCTTTTCCGAAAGCTTCACTAGATAAAGGAGGATGGCTCTGCCAAGGGAAAGGGGAAGGGTAAGAAAAGTCAGTCGAAGGCTGACAAGAAGTTAGGTCAGGGAGGATGGATGTCCCTATACACTAAGGTAGGCAAGTTAACGGTATACCCGAAGCTGACCGGCCTTAAAGGGTGGCGGCATCCATTTTTCTGGGTGAGAGTACCTGATAACTTCCCCCTGCGCCGCCATTTCACCGACCTCGACCTAGGATGGAGCACATCCCCGAAAAAAGGATGACGAGCCGGGAGTTAGCGGCCTTTGAATACTTTGAAGCATCCTCTGTTCCGGCACCTAAGGATGGTGCCAAGTCAATTCCGGTACCCTTAACGTGGTTACCCCACACTAAGTACACTTTAGGCAACGCTGCCTTAACGCCTTTGGGATTTTGCCAAACAGATCCTCATGGTGAGCTTTAAGTTTTATCAGTTGTTATGATTCATATATTCATCATTTTTGCTGAGGGTATGCTTTTTCACTTTTTCAGGCCGGGAACATCTTATCTGGGACGCTCACCACCTCAACCGCCAATACATCCCTATTTCTAACATGCCCCCTGTACCTGCAAAGAAATATACTTCAATACCCACCAGCATCGGTGGTCGGGGAGGCAATCAGGGTCGTGGTGCCGGTCGCGGGGACGGCGGCAACGATAATAAGCCGGTAGGGAATGATCCTCCTATCGGCTCTGCTAAGAAGTCGACTATCGTTCCCCAAAAGAGGAAAGCTAACAGCGAGCCTGCAGGGGAGAAGGACCTTAAGAAGTCCATTGTACCGGCTAAACATAAAGAGAAGCCGGCCTCACTAACTCTTGCTCCCCCCAAAACCCGGGTCATGGAGGTTGGGGATTCTTCTCTGCGCCCCAAGATTTATAAGCAGCAGACCTTGACCACCATGATTCCAGAGCTTCGCTCTTTTGCCAAGCCCAGGGCAAAAGGGTGGATTGAAGAGTCCATTACTGAGATTCCGGACAAGATCCGGAAGATGTGGGCTCGCTCGCCTGTAAAAGACGGTGGGAAGTTCTCCCCCAAGGCTCAACGTCTTAGACGATGAGTACTTGCTTCTTGACGGCCGTCTTGAGGGTGGTAATCTGGGCTACCGGCTGCTGAAGGGCATACAGCTGAAGTATGACATGTCGGTAGAGACCATCCGGGCTGCAGCTGTTGTGCATGCCCTTAACCTGGCCGTTGTAAGTATGCTTTCTGTTCATTTGATTAACTTTGTCTTGATTGTGTTTGACTGACATGCCATTTCTTTTTATTATTTTTTAGTCGGCTCATTCCGGTAAGGAGCTTTGTGATCTTTATCGGTTCTTCCAAAGTGCCTAATTCAACGAGATAGAAGAGCACGCTGTGACTAAGGATCAAATCACAGCTAAGGAAGAAGAGCTGAAGTCGGTTACTCTTGAGCGGGACAAGAACAAGTCGACCAAAGAAGACTTGGTCACGGCCAAGATCCTGAATGATTTTCTCAGGGTGAATTTGAAGGCTAAGACCGATGAGCTGCTGAAGGTCAAGGAGGAGCTTCAGGTTGTGAAGAGCCGGGAAGCCAACAATATGGCGGAGTACCGAAAGTCTATGGACTTTGTCACCCGTCTGGCTAACAAATACAATAGGGGTTGGGCTGCCGCCATGCGGTGTGCTAAGCATGCCATCCCAGAGATAAATTGGGATGAGGTGGAGAAGGCCCATGGTCGCCGGGCTTTCGAGATGCCGGTTGATGGCGAAAAACTCGACTTTGGGGTCACACAGGCTGACATCTCCAAGGCTGACCCTCGCGCTGAGTTTGAGGAGCCTGAAAACCAAGCATTGGAAGATCCTGGGAAAGCCGGGACTGGTACTTCTGATGCTGCTGCCATTGCTGATAATACCGGGAGCAAGGAAGATGATCCCCAAGATCTTGAGGTGACCAAAGAAAATCAAGATGTCATCCTTGTCTGATTACTTCTTTTGGTCCTCCCCTTGTGCTTTTCCCTACTTTTACCGGATAGTTTTTGGCCGTGAATTGTCTCAGAACTTCTTTTTTATTATGATTAATCTCTTGCAATCAAACTTGTATGTTTCCTTTTTGAGTAAGAATTTCCTTGTATCTAGTCGTAACGATAGGAATTTCTGTACTTGGAACATATTAATGAAATGAGATTGCTTTTTATCCAACTGTGTTGTCGGTATTCTTTATATATATATTTTTTATTTACTTCGTTAATCTTCTTATTCACATGTCCTACTTTTATAACGGCAGACCCATGGTGGTCGTAGACCGTTTAAAGAGTTACAAAATTTATATTGTTGCTATACCAGCAGATCCGCGCGGGACGTAGACCGATATAGATTAACTTTAGTTCGCGCAAACCTCACTCTTACCGGCAGATCCTCGTAGGTCATAGACTGGTAAGGGGGTTACGAATCATTCCTTCCTGTCGGCCGATCCGAAGAGGTCGTTGACCGACAAGGGATATGGAATTGGTTGTGCTTCTCTTCTGTCGGCAGATCCTCTTGGGTCATTGACCGACAGTAAAGATAGCCACCTGCGATATTAGTCTCTCCTTATGGCATATCCGAGTAGGTCATTGACCGTCAGGGAGATTATTTTAACTGCAAACAAAAGAAGTAAGAAGATGCTCATCTTATTAAAAGTGGCTCCACCCGGTTACACCAGAATTATTGTAACTAAACAATCACTAGTACTACGAGTGTTTTGGCTGCAACGCCTTATTACTTAATAAAGACTACTACGGATATAATGTCGATTAACACCAAACTAGGAAAGAATTAAACAAAGTATTTTTTGAGCACACTGGCATTCCAGTTATTCTTCAGTAGCTTTACCATATCCTCTAACCGGTAGGCCCCTGGGACGATTTCTTCCTTTACTAGGTAGGATCCCTCCCAGTTGGCTGTTAACTTGCCCTCGGCATGGGCCTTGCCTGTAGCTGCTGTGCGTCTCAAGACCAAGTCTCCTTTCTCAATGGGTCAACTTCGCACACTTTTGATGTAGGCTTTGCTTGTCCGGTCTTTGTAAGCTGTGGATCTCAGCTGTGCTCCTAGTCTGACTTCGGGTAACAGGTCGAGATCCTCCTCGTGCAACTTCTCATTGAGCTCCGGGTCGTAGTTTAGGATTCTCCAGTTTGGTAGCCCAACTTCGACCGGTAACACTTCCTCCACACCAAATGCCAGCCTGAAAGGGGTTTCCCCAATTACTTCTTTCTCGGTGGCCCTGTTGGACATAGCACTGTCGGGACCATGTGGGCCCATGCCCCTTTCGGGTCATCCAGGTTCTTCTTTAGCGCGTTTAGGATATGCTTGTTAGCGGCCTCAGCTTGGCCGTTGCTATGTGGATGGCATACTGAGGAGTATGCGAATTTGATGCCGTAGCGACTCAGGAAGCTCTTTATCAGTCTGCAATCGAATTGGACACCATGGTCCATAACGATCCCCATGGGGATTCCAAATCTTGTGATGAGGTTATGCCAGATGAATTTTCTAACCTGATTGGCCGTGATCTTTGCCGTCGGCTCTACTTCAATCCACATCGTGAAGTAGTCGATTCCCACTATTAGGAACTTCCTTCCCCCAGATGCCGGTGTGAATGGTCAAATGATGTCCATCCCCCACTGAGCGAAAGGGATTGGATTTAGGATCGGCTGCAAATCATTTGCCGGTTGGTGGATGACTGGAGCGAATCTCTAGCACTTGTCGCATTTTTTCACATAAACTTGTGCGTCTGCCAGCATTGTCAGCCAGTAGAACCCGGCTCTCAGGGCCTTCAGCGCCAGTGTTTTTCCTCCGATGTGATTCCCACACACTCCTTCGTGAATTTCTTCTATAATCTTCGTGCGCCGTTACACGCCTTAGGAGTGGGAGTGAAAGACCTTTCTTGTACAGTTGTCCCTGGAATATGCAGAACCACATTGCTTCTCGCTTAACCTTTCTTTGTCGCCGTCTTGTCTTCGGGTAAACTGTCGGTCAGCTTGTATGCAATGATATCATGATACCATTCTTTCTCTTGACTAATCATGTTTACTTTAGATTGGGCGACATCTATACTAAGTTCTGGCAATATTTCAATCCTGACACTTCTTTTTAAATCGGTGGAACTTGAGCTAGCCAATTTGGACAAGCCATCTGCGGCCATGTTCGCTGTTCTCGGTACCAAGACTACCTCGAAACTATGCAGTGGAGCCGTTATCTGCTTTACCTTGCTTAAGTACTTCTGCATTACCTGTTCCCTGGCCTCATATGTTCCTTCGATCTGGCTTGCTATGAGCTGGGAGTATGTCGTCATTTTCACTTTCTTAGCCCCTGCCGTGATTCTTAGGTTGATTCCGGCAATTGCCGCCTCATATTCTGCCTCATTATTCGATGTTTTAAAGCCAAAACAGACGGCATACTCAAATGTATCTCCCTTAGGAGATATCATGACTACTCCTGCCTCAGCTCTGGTTTGGGCCGCTGAACCATCAATCGCTATCTGCCATGTGCCGGCAGGTTCCTCAGTGTCTTCATATGTTGTTTCGACTATGAAGTCAGCCAGAGCCCGCGCTTTGATGGCGGTGCATGGCCGGTACTTAATATTGAACTCTGACAACTCGATTGCCCACTTGAGTAGCCTACCGGTCGTATTCAGTTTATGGAGCGCCTTCTCTAGTGGTTGGTTGGTGAGTACCTGGATGGTATGGGAGTCGAAGTATGGCCTGAGCTTTCTTACCGCTATTAGCACGGCATATGCCATCTTCTCCAACAACTCATACCTCTGTTAGGGGTGCTAATCGAGTTGAGCAGCTCGCGAGCAGCTCGAACTCGACTCGGTCAAAACTCGGTCAAAGCTCGACTCGAGTTAGCTCGAGCTCGCTCGATTGAGCTCGAAACTCGATAACCTTGCACACAACTCAATTGTTTTCAATAAATTGCTCTTTGAAATAAAGAAATACATTAACACTCTTTAAAAATAAATTGATATAGTATAAAACGAAAAAAAATGTAAAGAAAATAAGATATGAGAATCAAATGCCGAGAATCCAAGGTGAATCAAAACTTTAAACGAGCTGCTCGTGAGCAACTCGACTCGACTCGAAACTTAGCGAGCACGAGTTGAGCAACCCTCTGCTCGTGATCGACTCGCTCGATTTGCACCCCTAACCTCTGTTATGCTCCTGCCATGACATAGATGACAAAGTAGATGGGATGTTGTTGTTTGTCTTTCTCGACCAGAAAAACTGCTACTACCGTCTTCATGGACACTGATACATAGAGTTGGAGCTTATCCCCCATCTCGGGTCGGGTGATGGTTGACAGCTTCTTGAAGTGCACCTTGACGGCTTGGAATGCCAGTCTCTTCTCATACCCCATTCAAACTTCTTATTCCCTCTCAGGACTTTGAAGAATGGTAGGACCTTCTCAGCTGACTTAGAGACGAACCTGGTTAGGGCCACCATTCTTTGGCTCTGGTAGCTCACTTATTGCCCTGACCTTACCCCAAACACACACTTCTTGGGGTTCAGCTTTATTTGATACTTACGGAGAGTCGTGAAAGTTTCTTCTAGGTCAGTAATGGGGGCTTCCTCCGTGATGCTTTTGACGATACTATCGTCCACATAAACTTCCACATTCCGGCCTTTCTGAGCCGCGAATATCTTGTCTACCAGCTTTGATAAGTAGCCCCTGCATTCTTCAATCCGAATGGCATGGCCTTGTATGCATAGACGCCGGCATCAGTGATAAATGCGGGTTTGCTTCTGTCAGATTTTAAGAGGTTGATCTGATGGTATCCTAAAAAGGCATCCATGAAGCTTAACAGTGCGTGACCGCTTGTAGAATCTACTAATTGGTCAATTCTCGGCAATGGGTAACAGTCCGTGGGGCAAGCCTTGTTCAGATCGGTGAAATCGACGCACATCTGCCATGAACCATTAGCTTTCTTTACCATAACCACATTTGCCAGCCATTCAGGGTAGTCGCAGGGCTCGATGAAATTTGTCGCGAGCAGTTTATCGACCTCCTCTTTAATTGCTGCATTTTTTTGGCTGAGAAGTTCCTCTTCTTTTGTTTGACCTGTCTCACATCCTCGTTGACATTCAGCCGGTGGACCATAAACGCGGGGTCAATTCCCGGCATCTCATCTGCCAAGAACGCGAAGACATCTGCATTCTTTCTTAGCAAACTTATCAAGTTTACCTTAACATCTTCCCCCAAGTCGGCACCAATCTTCACCGTCCTTTCTGGTCTATCCACTTCCAGACTTATCTCTTCGGTCTCTCCTTCAGGGCTAGGTCGCAACAAGTTTGTCGGCCTGCCCTCGAAATTTTCCATGGACAAATCTTTGCTGGCTTTATTTTCCGCTTTCCGCCTTTTCTTTCCGATGGTGGTGATTCTGCCGGTCTTTTATGAGACGAGGATTTCAGCGCCGTCAGGTAACATGCCTGGGCTGATTCTTGGTTTCCTTTCAGTCTTTCCGACTTTCCATTGTTTGACGTGGATATCATCGTCAAATGATATGTAGACACTATGGCTTGAGCGTCATGGATCAGTGGTCGCCCAATGATGGCGTTATAAGCTATCGGTACATCAACAACCAGGAACTCCACCATGAGATCTCGTGACTGGGGTCCTTCTCCCAACTTAACTAGTAACGGACGGTTCCCTCAAGGACTACCGATGCCCCCGTGAATCCGGTCACTGGGAATGAGACTGATTTCAAGCATAATTTGCACAAACCCATCTTCTCGAATGTTGGCATGGATAGTATGTTGGCAGAGCTGCCGCCATCTACAAGGACAAGATGGACAATTACATTGGAAACCTGCAGAGATACTACCAAAGGGTCATCTGCGGTGGTGCCGGTGTAATCCCCCGAAATTTTATGAATTTTATTAATGCATTTTAATGTATATTATATATATTTTAATGTTTAAATGATTTAATTCTTTCAAGGTTGACTATTTGAAAGTCAAAGGAATTATTTAATGATTTTAAATAGTCAAACATTTTATCTAGTCATACTTTGAAAATTATTTAAATAGCTTAAAATACCTTTGAGTTAGTAAAAAGAATTTTAAATTAGGTTAGAGGAACCCAACTATGCAAATCACCTAACCATTAAATATTATTTAAGCCCAAACACCTTTTCCTAATCCCAAGAAGGGATAACTATATAAACCCCAAAACCCCAAATTTTCCCCACTTATTTTATCTCTCTTCCTTCTCCCTCTATTTTTTTCGGCTCCTCCCTCCTCTCTTTTTCTCTTCCTCCTCTTATCACTCGCCGACAGCCACGCGCCGCCAGCGTGCCGCCATCCCTGCCGCCCAGCCCGCCGTGTCGCCGGTGGTCCCCTTCGGCCTTCCTCCTTTTCCGGCGTCCTTTCTTCCCTCTCTCTTTGGTTATTTTCTTCCTCCTCTAATTTTACTTAATGCAAAGTTCATATTTTAAAGGATTGTTTTAATGTGTTTATGATTAAAAGTTGTAGTTTGATGATTTAAATATGATTTTAGATTCTGTAATTTATATAATGGAGTGATTAAAATTTCAAATTTAATAGTTATGTTTAAACTAGGGTTTTACGTATCAAAGCATGGATTTTTACGGTTTTATGAGTTGAAAAATCATAGTAGTATACTATAGTTTATGAAATTAAGTACTCTTATCATTTTACTTATGTTTAAGTATGTTTTACAAGAGTTTTAATACTTTATAAGTTGCTGGAATTTTTATTAGCATTCTTATGAAGGAGTTTTATGATCAAAGTATGAGTTTTTAAGGGTTTTAAATAACTAGTATAGTGGTACTATACTAGAGAGTATTAATAATTGAAGTTTTAATGATGGGAAATGTTTTTAAACACTTTTAAAGAGGGTTTAAAGTATTTCAATATTGATGGAAATTTATAGAGTATTGATTTGTGGTTATGTTGATTATTGTTAGACGGAGAATACTCTTAAGGCGACTTTTAAGCTTGTTAAAGTGGCCTCGAACTTTGTCTACATAAGGTACGTACATACCTATGTATGGGTTGGATTAGTATCATGTCCTAAGGATGGGATTTATGTAGTATCATGTATAGGAAACTATTTATAGTTCATATGTGATTTATATTCAAATTGAATTTGCCTGTTTTATGCCGTTGTGTGAAGCATGTTGGTTATGATGATGATCTTATGATTGTATGGATGATTGATGCAAGCATATGGGACTGGGAACTTTATTTTATTAATTCACATCAGGGATTAATATTTATATTGGTATTGGTAAGTTGGTTATGAGGACCGATGGCCTTATTTGGTAAGTTGGTTATTCACCTATGAAAGGTTGGTTGGTTGTTGACTTGGTCAACAAATAAATGGATTTAATATTGGAATTATTCTTGGGTTGTTAAGTTGTTGATCACCTTATCTAATCCTAAGATAAAAATGGAAGCTTATGTATCTTTGATGATTATATTGTTTGTCTTACTTTGTGAGTCATAACAAGTAAATAATTTATTAATCACTTAAAGTGGAAAGTGAATAGCAATAGCTTTAGACTTGTGCACGTCTGAAGTGTTGGACTAGTATGAGTTGGAGTACACGGTGATAGCCCATGGCTTTTCTTGGGACCGGATTGATCACCGTGTCCTATTTTTATTTAAAGGTTCCTCGATATCGTAGGTTAGGGGGGTACGGAGTCGTGCCCGTGCTTCGTCTTCTAAATTGAAGACTGGTTTAGTTTGGACAACTCTTTCCATTGCCTATTCCATCTAAATTAATTAATTTATTTAGTTGTGGAGTTTAGTTCAGTAAAGTAGTCTGCTATGTTATTATATTATTATTTATCCCTGTTTAATGTTTATTAGTATCATGCTAGGTTTTATATTTATTTACTATGTAGTACTCAGCTTTGATGATTACGTGCTTTGTGTGTATGTGTTGATCATGGCTATGCCATATTGATCCTGTGATGACCCATTTGGTGAGCAGTCTCTCAGGATCAATAGAGCATCGTCGATTACAGGTTTGAAGATGATGCATCATAGGTTCGGGAAGTTGGAGAGCTTGTGTTGACTTTATTATTATTTATAGTTGACTTTTACTTTTGTGGTTGACTTTTACTTTTGAGGTTGAATTTTGACTTATTGTTGGTTTGACTTTGGTTTGACTTTTGGTTGACTAAAGTTTTATTTTCAAGCTATTTATTATTATTATTTCCGCTGTAAAATTCTGAATAAGCCGATACGTTATCACATGCGCGACAATGCCTTGATAATTCTCTAAATTTTATATTAAAAGGTATTTCAGAAAATAGAGAATTGTCAGGGTGTTACAAAGTGGTATCTTGGAGTTTTAGATTTTTATTGGCCTTTCGTGCCAACCTTAAATTTTTAGGCAGCTAGTTACTTAAAATGAATTTCATAGAAATCGAGCTCCTACTTATTCGTTGTATTCAAATCACTTTTCGAAACATTTTTCCAAGGTTTCAAGATTTCAAGATTTTAAATATCTTATTTTATTTAGGTTCAAATTAAATTTTTAGGGTCCAAAATTATTTTTTTTGTTCGAAAATTTCGAATTTCATTAGTTTAATTTCTTTATTTTTTCGGTTTCTCTTATAAATTCGAAAAATTATATATTATTTATTTATTTATTATTTTAATACTTCTAATTTATTTTTTTTACTTTATTATTTTGTGAGAGATGGGTAGTATAGGAAGGGCATATAGGATAGAAATATTATATGTCTGCATTAAATAGTTAGTTCAGTATGTTTTTTTTTTCTTCCCTGCTTAACTGTTTTATGTTAATCCTATGCTTTGCATTATGGTTATTCTTGCTTATTGTTTATTGTTGGGAACATACGCTAAGTGAGAGTATCAATTACTTATAGATGTCGTATTTATCTGTTATAGGATCTCTAGTCATGTCTGATAGAGAAGCTACTAGAGTAGGAAGCTACTACAATCCGATTGGGTTGAGTGATGATGAGAATGATGGAGGATCTGAGTCTGATTTTGAGTGTGATAGCTACACTAGCCTAGAGGTCATGTGTTAAGAGTAGGCATGCCTGATAGCGATGATGAGGTTATTCAGGAGTTTGACCGTGCTAGAGGATAGACCAGGATGGACATCTACCATGCTGTTTTGAGAGCTGAGAGTGATTCGGAGTCAGAAGAGGATGAGCCTCAACCTAAGAAGATACGAAGATCTACTAGAGCTAGAAGATGTTTCTACTATAATACTGAGGACGTTGAAGATTTTGAGGATGAGGTTTTCACTCCAAAAAAGTGCAAGGAAACTAAGGATAAGACTGATGATGTATCTCCTTAGACTATGTATTTATGCTTTAGAATAAACGTTGGATAAGTAGTTAAGCAATGGTTTAAATTTATTTTTTTAGTGCCTTTATTTTGTTAAGGAAAAGTATAGTTGTTATGGATTGGGAAAAAGTGTAAGTGTCATCATTTTGAGGAATAAAAGTAAATATTTAGTTACCCAAGTGAGCAAGAATTTATTTCAGTACGTGAATGGGGAATATTTTATCTTATTCTTATGATTGAATTTTATTAGATCCTCATATATATATATATATATATATATATATATATATATATATATATATATATATATATATATATATATATATATATATATATATATATATATATATATATATATATATATATATATATATATATATATGAATTGGTGATGTGAATATTTATTCATGAATGATTATATGATTAATGATGATTTATACTGTGGCATTATTATAACCTCATGAGAATTGTATGTTGATGCAATCTTTATGGTCAAATCAAGTGTTGCCTTCGTAGAGAATGGCATGTAAGTTGTGTCTCAAAACCTAAAGTAGAGTTACGTTAAAATTTCAGGTCGCGCAGTAGAATGGCTAACAACGATAATGCCTTAGCTTCTGCTATTTGCCTATTGGCGGAGAACTTGACACTCGAAAGAGCTGAGCGTCCCGATCCTGCTGGGGACATGTTTGAAAGATTAGCTAAAATTAAACCGCCATACTTTAAGGGGCAAGCTGACCCTACCTTCTTAGAGAGTTGGATTAGGGAATTTGAAAAGATTTTTGGGGCTGTGAATAGTCCTGAGGGTATGAAAGTAGGTTAAGTTGTACTGTATCTAAAAGATGAGGCTGACTTATGGTGGAAAGAGAATGGGGCTAGACTTAGTGATGTTAAGGGTTTAATTGGGATTCCTTTATTTTTGCTTTAAGAGGAAAACTTTACCCTTCTTTTATGAGAAAACAAGAAGGCTCAAGAGTTCATAAACCTCAGGATGGGGAGCATGACTATTTCTAGTACTATAGTAAGCTCATAGCATTGTCGAGGTTTGCACCTGAGGTAGTAGCCACTGAAGAGCTAAAGACTCAAATATTTGAGCAAGGTTTGACTGAGGAAATTCAACTAGGGTTAGGTGGTGAGACTTTTGCATCCCTAGATGTTGTATATGGAAGAGCCGCCCATATTTATGGTCTTCAGTCAAGGCGTGACAAGAAGAATGTTGTAGTGGGTGAGAAGAGAAATGATTTCAATGCTGGAGGAAATCAGGGGAATTTTAAGACGAACATAAATGGGAATGGGAATTTCCAAGGGAGAAATGGTCAGGGCTATAACAATAAGGGCCAGTCCGAAAGAGTATACCACTGTAAGAAGTGCAATAAGAACCACCCTGGTAGAGATTGTAAGGGAGACCTAGTAACCTGTAACTACTGCCAAAAGAAGGGCCATAGGGAGTATGAGTGCTTCACCAAGCAGAAGAAAGAGCAAAATGGTAATGGGAGTGGTAATCAGGGGAAGTTTGGGTTCAATTAGTCAGGAAATCAAGGTTTGAAACCTATAGGGTCACAGAACAACCAAGGAAGATACAGTAAGCCTGCTAGTGAGAGCAACAACAACCAGAATAAGGCTCCGAGTAAAATGTTCGTGATGAGTCGCAATGAAGCTGAACGATCTGCCGACGTAGTTTCTAGTACTTTCTCTATTAACTCCGTTCTTGTTAAAGCGTTGTTTGATTCTAGGGCGACTTATTCGTTCTCTATTAACAACCAGATCGGGTTTGAGAGTGAGGCAGGGGAATCAAGAGAAAGAAAGCTTGGGGTTTTGATTGAGAAAATGACGTGAGAAAGGAGTGAGGGGTTTTGTTCCCTCCTTAAACCGACAAAGTGAGAGAGGTTTCCTTAATTGGTAGGAAAGGTTTTGTTTAAAGTAAACCTTATTTCCATTTTGGCCACTTTCACTCAAATAAATATCACATAAAACCAAACATAATTTTAATAATAATAGCCTTATAAAGTTAAACAAATGAATATATTTATTTTGGAAGATTATCTTGACCACAATCATTTTAGAAAAATATACGATGTAATTAAGCTAATAACATAATTAGTAATTAATAAAACAAGATTAAGGTTCGGGGAATTACAAAACCAGTCAACGAATTTTGAAAAAATTCTCGTTGAGATCTATTGCTGTGGTTTCCACCCGGAACAGCAGCAATAGGTTAATTTTTGATTTTTCCTTTTCTTTTGATGCGGTTTATTGATGCGTATTGGTAAAACCGCCGCAATTCAACCGCCACAATTAACATTTATTATACTAGTGCTAGAAGACGGTCTTCATTGAGGCTAATGCTAGCCCATTTCTCTGGGAGTCTGCGCGACATCGATGATGTAACTCTTCGGCTTGCATAAATAGGGACCATATCCCCATAAATAGGGTAATAAATAGTTGATAACAAGACACACACACACTCTCTCTCTCTCTCAATCTCTCTCTCTCTCTCCATATATATATATATATATATATATATATATATATATATATATATATATATATATATATATATATATATATATATATATATATATATATATATATATATATATATATATATATATATATATATATATATATATATATATATATATATATATATATATATATATATATATAATACCCCTCATGATTGCTTTAAAGGGATTTAGCAGGCTACTCATTTCAACAAGATGCATCTTTCTTTTAGGGAGTTTATTTCCTTAGTTACTCCACAGTTAAGTGCTTTGACTTGGAGTACTCTTGGGATGGGTGACCTCCTGGAAAGTTTATCAGGGTGCACATGAGTGAGGACAAAATGTGCCGGAAGAACTTGTGTTAGTTATTGAGGACAGTTGTTGGCCCTGGATGCGCATTGGTGACAATAGACTCGACTCCGCATGGGTCGGGTATTACAAATGGTATCAGAGCAACCCTGCAACTGCGTGCTGATCGTGTGGATAATTACTCCAAGGTTAGCTGCCAAGTGGGGGAGGATTATGTGGTTATATCACCGGCTTCGGTCGAATATGTGATTATTTTCCAGGCTGGGGCGACCCACAGGTCGTTGTGGCCGAATATGAGGAGTCATCAAACACAACGAGGACGTTGTTATCCTGAAGTGGGGGTGTGTCTAATACCCATCATAATTGCTTTAAAGGGATTTAGCAGGGCTACTAATTCCAACAAGATGCATCTTTCTTTTAGGGAGCTTACACTAGTAGAGAAATGATAATTTGCGTCGAACCTGGGACCCTCATTTGCGTCGGACCCTGGTCCGACGGCACAGGCCTCGTCGCAGATGAAAGACAGCCATCTGCGTCGGACGCGAAACGACGCAATTAAACGAAGATTTGTGTCGCACACAACTAGCATGCGACGCAGATGTCCATCCCCCATGCACCCACAGCAGCCCTCCAGCAGCCTCATCTGCGTCGCATGCTGTGCCATATGCGACGCAGATGAAGCCTCATGTGCGTCGCATATGGCTCGCATGCGACGCATGAGGTCAGCTGTTGGTCGGCTGCAAGACACACCCATCTCGCGTCGCATTCGGGCTATATGCGACGCACATGAGGCTCATCTGCGTCGCATATGGCACAAAGATGCGACGCGGATGAGGTATTTTTTTTTTTCACTTTTTTTGTTTTTGTTTTCAGCTATTTTTTTTTTTTTTTCAAAACTAAGCAAACATTATGTAAATAATTATGAGCGTAAAAATTCGGCAGAGTCTCCTTTGTAATTTGGACAACCCAAGAAATCGTTGGGAAATGTTTGCATATATATAACCAAAACCTGTTTCGGTACATCTCAATCAAGCAACCAATGTTGCAATCAATGAACCAACAAGGTTCAAGCAACCAATGTTGCAATCAATCAACCAACAAGGTTCAAGTAACAAAATATTATGCTAACCTACAAATACATACACTAACCATCAAATTTAGTCCGCTCGTTAACGACCCGTACAAAGTATTCCGCAAAAAGTTGTTTGAGTTCGTTGATCTCATGTATTGAGTATGGCTCAAGACTTGACGAAAAAGCCTAGAAATATATTAAACTAGTTAATATACTTTAAAATTCTATAAGTCTAAATAATGAATTTACAACATACATATACCTCATTCAAATTCTCCGCTTCATAGTAGTAGCGGATGATTAGAAACATGTATCTCATCACGAAATAGCCGCATTCCACTCCCTCCCGATTGTTGAGCACACTACACCAAATTTAAGATATATATTAGAATTGGAAAAAAAATCCTAAATAGAATTATAAAGTATCAAATACAAAACCATAAGAATTTTACCCGCATATATGTCCAAGACAATTTAGTTCCTTTATTTGATCCTTCAAGCCGCGTGTATTTTGTATATGCACTAATATAGAGATTTTGTAACAATTAATTACTATAAACATTTTTAAATTATTTAAAATATCATAAAATGCATGTAAACTTATTAACATGTATAACAACTATGAACTTACGTATTCAACGGTATCTTGATAGCTAAGGATCTATCTTTCTTCATCGAATCAAATATATATACCGTTCTCTTAGATAGACAAATGACAAGAAGAATCCAATGATCCCTAAGGCATGAAGCACAATGTGATGTTTTATATATATAACCACAAGTTCATAAATATAAAACAAAGTAAAGATTAGTTGAAATAAAACATACTTTTTAAAATACGGACATAGGATGTAACGCATATATTGATTCACTTTCATTGAACTTGCCATGTAGTTGATCACGTCATCTAAGTGATTGCGTATCATGGTCGCTGAAATCATACTTGGACACATGAAACCAATATTATTATATCCATGCTCCTCGATCGCCTTCCGCCAAGTACCTAAGATCCAAACACTTATAGTTAGGAGAAACAATACCTATAAATAGCAATGTTAATTAGTTTAGAGTTTGAGAAATCTCACATCATAAATACTTGCAAAATGGATACATTAATCCATGCTCCCGTGAGAAGTTGAAAAATATCTTGTCGTGAGAGAATGATCATATAATCTCTATCAAAGTTGAAGACGGTACCCCTCTGAACTTGCAACTGAAAAGGCTCATCTGAGGGTTTGTCGCAAAATATTCGGTGCATCTCCTTGATATTATCATCCATATCATCCAAAGGTCAAGTCATTAAAAGGATCTACGTGCCTATGTGCAGACTCATCGGTGCAAGGATCACTACCAACTATTTTCTTCTTCTTCTTCTTCTTCATCGCACCGTCTTTAGGTATATGTTCCTAATTCAATTTGACTTCTTTTTAATTCATATTATATATGTATATAGATTATTTCATATATAAATCAAGATTACTTAGTATACAAAATGAAGATTATTTAGCATATATAAATCAAAAATTTTTAGTATATATATTTACATTTCTTAGTATATGACAAGGACACAAGACTAAATTTGACCCATTCTGCAATTGATGTTCTAACGTAACTCTGATAAATTCATCAACCCCTTGTAGAAATGTCGCCGAAATCCGATTACCATACATCCAGTTTCGATCCATATTTATACACTATATAGACACCAAACAAGAACACAATCGATCACATCATTCAAACCTTGTCTCATCAAATGCGACATGAACATTTGGGTCCTTATCACTCCAACCTAACCCATCCTTGAGTTTCTCATCTCACTAGTGAATGAACATTTGGTTTTCAATTCTAAGAAAAATCCAAAGACTTCCCTACAGTTCTCCAAGTACACGATGAAGATAGTAGGTAAACTATCAACATATGTACCCAGAGAACACTTAGGGAAATGAGCTAGATCTTTCTTAGAATCGAAAACCAAACATTCATTCACATCCTAAGTGAGATAAGAAACCCAAAGACAAGCCCCAAACCGGGACTATTCAAGACTTACTCCTAATGAGTAAGCCTCGAACGGTATCCAGGCCAATGATGCACACATTGCAATTAAACAAAGAAAAACCAATCCATTCCTTAGGTTTCCCTCCCCACCGCATTAAGGTATGTCCATATAAGTTTGGTCATAATTCAACATATGCTTTCCCAATCACATAACCAAACAATTCACATATACTTTCCCAATCACATAATTCAACATTATAGGGACAAATAAAACAAATAAACATAAAGCAAAAGCTATAATATATATACCTCTCGCTCTCAAGGAGCAACGAAGACAAGCACAACGAGGTGAGCTTGGAGCACCAAACCGACAAGTAGAAGATGGGATATGGCAACCGCATTAGAGCATTAACCAATCCACAAATTAAATACTGATTAAGTCATAACTCATAAACATCAACTATCTAATATTAAGACATTAACAAATTAGAAATTAAGAAACAACATTAAGATTAAAGTAGAATTATTAAGAGTATTTTAGAGCACTACAAACTATATAAATTCATGAGCACTACAAACTACAAACATCCTAAATATAATCTTAAAATCTTAAACTACAAACTACAAATTAAACTACAAACATCCTAAATTAAATCTTAAAATTCAATCTTAAACTACGAACTACAATCACTCTACTAATATAATGACAAACTCCTTGATTAAAATCTAGCAAAAATAAGGAAAAAATTAAAAAAAAAAGACAGAAATTGGTAAAAAAAATAAAGACGAAAATTAAAAAATCAAACATACATTGCGGGAGACGGGAGACGCCCGGCCAGCGGCGGTGCGACGGCGAAGCAGCGGGGAGCGCGGCGCGAGCGAGCGACGGCGCGACGAGCGGGGGAGCGCGGCGACGACGTTCAGCACGGGAGAAAAGAGGCGTGCAAGAGAGAGAGAGTGAGTGAGTGAGATAAAGAGGAATGCAAGAGAGAGAGAGAGTGAGTGAGAGAAAGAGGCGTCTGTCGCCGGCAAGGGGAGATGCCGGAGCAGCGGCGGCGCGACGTGAGTGTGTGAATTCGACGGCACGACGGCAAGAGGAGTGCAAGAGAGAGAGAGAAGAGTGAGTGAGTGTTTGTGAATTTGGCCCAACTGATGGGCGGGATACGAAAAATATTAATAAGACTCATCTGCGTCGGATGGGCCTATGGTCCGACGCAGATGACTCATAGCATGATAATTGGCTGGCCTGGGCAAGCAAATAGGGCAAGCAAATAGGCAAATGTTTGGGCGCACGAGAGTCATCTGCGTCGGATGGGGCTATGGTCCGACGCGAGATGACTACTATTAACTTTAGTCGGCTCGGGCAAGCAGGGTTATCTGCGTCGGATGGTAAGGTGGTCCGACGCAGATGACATGCATGCAATTTTATAATATAATGTACGGCATTTGCGTCATAGGGAATTCTGGTCCGACGCACATAGGGGCCCTTGTTGCGTCGTTTGCGGGTATACGTGCGACGCAAAACATGTTTATATAATTTTGCTAAGCTATGTGCGTCGGAGTTTCTGCGGGATCCGACGCACATGATCCTTTTGCGTCAGTTGCTCTCCTGTACGACGCAAATAATCAGACGCAAATCGTGATTTCTGTAGTAGTGTTATTTCCTTATTTCAATATTTGGGTGGTTTTACTCTTGTGGGTAAGTGTTAGGAGGCTCTTGTTATTTTTGATTGATTGTTGCTTGTGATTGTGGTTATGCTTGGTGAATGGACCAATGCTTATTAATATGTGTTATCATGTTTTCATTTTTCTTATTTCTTTGCTTCCTTAATTTTTAAGAAAAGGAAAAAATATCATATATTTCAAAAATCCAAAAATAATTTTCTTTCCTTTTCCATTTCCTTTCTTTATTTTTGCTTTCTTTCTTTTCCTTCATTTTCTTTTCTTTCTCTTTCAAATTTTGTTTTCTCCTTTCTTTAGTTCAAACAAAAACAAAAAAAAATTGAAAAAAGTAAAAACAACAAAAAAAAATGTTTAAAAAACAAAAAGAAGTGTTAGCTTTGAATAAAATTGTTTAGAGGCTCCTTTTGGAAGAGTGTGAGCATCGATTAAGGTGTTTTAGGAAGAGTCTACCAAAATAAAACTAATGAATGCTCAATTGGATGTCTAGTCTTGAATCTTAACTAAGTTGCTCATGCTTGGATAATTTTGACTTCAATTTCGTGGTCCCTTAAGTCCCTAGATGTACTCATCATGTCCCCAAAGAAAACTCTACAAGAAACTTAGTTTTTCTATTTCTCTTTGTATGTAATAAGTGGCACAAAAGTCACAAGTTATTGTTTCTCTCTTTAGTAAATGATTACTCCTCCTTTGTATAGCAAAAATCCCATAATAAGGGAAAAAGAAAAAGCCAAAAACAAAAAAGGCGTGAAAAATGAAAAAAAAAAAGGTGAACAAAGGAAAAGTACAAAAGGAATAGAAAAAATTCAATAAAAGAGGTCAATTTGTGGATGCCTCCCCTACTTAGTTTTACTTTTCTTAAGTTTCAAGTAGAGTGGAGTTTAAGGCCTATTTGTGTGTCTAGGGAAGGTAGACTAGTGATTTAAACTTCTATAACACTTGAAGAGCCCTAAGTCTTTTGGATAGCTATATATTCCTCTAATGAGTGAGTAAAAGGTCTAATTAGGTGCCCTATTGCAATCTTGATTAGCCTCTTTCTCTACCCATAACCCATGGCAGTAGAAAATAGTATTCTTGAAAGTTGCTCTCTATCTTTGCTTGTGAACAATCTTGTTACTAGTTGACTTGGGCATAAATTTTGAAAGTGTTAAATAAATTGTTGACGAAAAGTTAGAGTTGTGGGTTTAAAACTCTTTGGAAACCCTCGTGAGATCCCACTTGCCCTCTAGAGCGATATAGGGGTTTAAAGAGCTTGTTGCATGTGCTAAATGCAATGATTCCTACGAAATAAGTTAGTGTAAATTCTTTCCCTTTCCTTCTTTTTCCTTTCTTCTTTCTTCTTGATTTTGTTTTCAAATGATTTTCATTCTCCTACCTTATGTTTTGTTCTATTTTGCTTGATGACAAGCAAATATCTAGCTTGGGAGAGTTTGATGTTTGGTTTATTTACTTGGCTTTTGATTAGCTTTTAGTGGGTTTTATAGTAGTTTTCAAGTTAGTTTAGTCTAACTTGCTAGCTAAATCCTTTAAGTTGTGCAATATTCCTCTTTTGTACATTTTCTTTGGGAGTTTGGTTTGTTTTCAGGACTTAGGAGTGTGATCGGAGGGCATTGGCATGAACCCGGGGCCAAGGAATCGAAGATAGAGGCATTAAGGAGCTCCAATGAAGAAAAAAAAGGAGTGAAGCAAGCTGGCCCGAGGGCCCAGGTCAGTTAACCTGCCCGGGTCACCTTGAGGAGCAAAGTTCCAACATCCCTGATAAATTGACCCGTCCGAGTAGTTTAGTCGACCCGCCCGGTTCGTTTGGCTGACCCGCCCGAGTCCCCCGGTCGCTGGGTTTTTCCAGAAACGTTCTTTTTCTTTAACCTCTTGTGTACGGAGGTTTTCTTGTAATTACGCCTAGTTTATTTTAGGACTATACAAGGCAAACTCCTCTCATTTTAGGTTAAGCTAATTTACATTCTAATTAGGTGAGATTTAATTGTGTTTTAGCTTTCAAACTTTAGAACCCTAGGAGAGAGAAAGTTGATGTTTGAACCTTTTGAACTCCATTTTTAGATTTATGCAAGATTAAAAGTTGGTAATTTCTCATTTATTTCATTTTCTCTTTCTCTAATCTTGTTTAGTTTATGCTTTGCTTGATTAGATCTTGTTTTTATTAGTTATTATTTTCCCCTTTTTCTCTTTTCCTCCATGGTTATGGTGATGAAGTTATTTCAAGCTTTGAATTATTGTTTCCATGATTTGCGAGTAGTTCTTTACTAGGGGAAGGGATGTAGCCCTCATTTACACCTTAGATCCTAAATCTAGGTTAGGGGTTAACATTTGGGGTTAAACTTATTGATTAAGCTTGTTTGATTTGGTTTGTTGGGTGATTGATCACCACTTGACTTGCATATTTGGAATCCCTAGTAAAATATCGAGAGATGAAGTTAGGGATAGACTAAGCTTGGTTTCTAGACTAAAATTTTCATGAAAATAGGTATTTTAATTTCTAGATTAGGGAAACTTGATTTATCATGTTGATCTTGATTTGGCTAGATTAGTTGCCCATGCCATGAGAATAGGTCATGAGTGACTAATTAAGTTCCTCTAATTAGCTCGAGAGAGTAATTAAAGTTCCTAAGTGCATGATTTTCCCTTGTGATCCCCCATTTATTTCCCCTTGGCTTTGATGTTGGATTCTTGGATTATTTGTTGGTGAATCCCTTAATCCCCCTAGTTTCTTTATGCTTGATTTATCTCCCTTATTTGCCATGCTAATTTGTTTTGTCAATTTCCTAGTTATCTTAAACCTTAAGTTTGTTACCAATCTTTCAAAAACCCAAAAATAGATTTAGCTCATCATAATTGGCGTATTAATCCTTGCTTAACCCTTACTTCCTTGTGGATTCGACCCTTTACTTACCCTATATTGGGTAGTTTAGGTTATCTTTGAAGTGTTTACAACAAGCGCGTCAAACACAACAAACTATTGCTCTGGTGCAGTGGGTGTCATATATGTGTGTGTGTGTGTGTGTGTGTGTGTATATATATGTATATATATGTATGTATATATATGTATGTATATGTATGTATATATATGTATATATATGTATGTATATATATGTATATATATATATATATATGTATATATATATATATATGTGTGTGTGTGTGTGTGTGTGTGTGTGTGTGTGTGTGTGTGTGTGTGTGTGTATATGTGTGTGTGTGTGTGTGTGTGTGTGTGTGTAGAGGTAGGATCCGCTGAAAACCACCCTTAGGCTGAAAACTTATAATCTCAGCCGTTGAAAATATCAATCTAATCTCAACCGTTAGATTTCGCGCAGCCTTACTAACCTATATTGTGAAATTGTAAGCTTATACCACGTATCTCTGCTCCTCTCTTTCTCTCTCTATAACACCAAAAATTCTCCTTCCAAAACCCATGAATGTCGATCTTTAAACTTTAGAATCAAATTTCATACGACGTTAATTAATTTATTAGATTCGAATTTCGATTTCCTAATCCCTAATTTTCAGTTGCTCGTGATTTAGGTTTAGTTTGAGTGCTTCAAGTTCGTTTCAATGGATTCAGATTAAAATTTGAAGGTAATTCCTATGTTTTCCTTGTTTCTCATGATAAAATTTGTATATAACAACTCAAAACAACTGAAGTTTCAGCGTTTCTCATTACGCTACAATTGACAAATCATAATTGTCGGTTATCTTGATTAATCAACTAATGCATGTATCAATGAAGAAAAAGACTGAAGTTTGGGACGATGTGGTGTAGGAATATATGTTCATTATTTCTCGTTGTGAAAGAGAATAGTCATTGTGAATATGCTTAAATTCAGGAAATGAGCAAAAAATTCTCAAAATGAGTAAAACGTATCTTAGAATAAGCAAATTTCATATCTTCTCAATAGGTAGTATTAGGCCAGTAGCATTAGGTATATGTCAAATGAGCAAAAAAAATTAAAATGAGCAAAAAAAAAAATGAGTGAAACAAACCTTAAAATGAGCAAATTACATATTCGCTCAATTGCTAGTATTAGGGTCAGCAGCATCTGGTATATGTTGAATGAGTTAAGAGAATTAAAATAAGCAAAAAGTTCTCAAAATGAGCAAATTTCATATTTGCTCAATTACTAGCATTAAGGTCAGTAGCATCATGTATATGTAAAATGAGTTAAAAACATTAAAAATGAGTAAAAACTTCTTAAAATGAGTAAAATAAACCTTAAAATGAGCAAAAGAAACCTTAAAATGAGCAAATTTCATTTTTACTCATATTCAGTAGCATCAGCTACATGAAAAATGAGCAAATAATTTTGAAATGACTAAAAAAATTCTTAAAATGAGCAAACTTTTCTTAAAATGAGCAAACTTTTCTTAAAATGAGCAAAAACTTCTTAAAATGAGCAGAAAAACGTTAAAATGAGCAAATATCATTATAGCTGAAATTGTTAGTCTTACGGCCAGTAGCATCAGGTATATGTAAAATGAGCAAACAATTTTTAAAATGAGCTGAATAAACTCAAAATGAGCAACATTTTTGCTCAGTTTGCTAGTATTAGAGTCAGTAGCATCGGGTATATGAAAATTGAGCAAATAATTTTTAAAATGAGTAAAAAATTCTTAAAATAAGCAAAAGAAACCTTAAAATGAGCAAATTTCATTTTTTATTATATAAACAATGAAAATTTTATATGCTTACTGATTATTTTAATTTGCACTGCTATGAACAAGAAGGTTTTTTTGGGAGTAGTGATACAGGAAAATGGAAGACAAAGAATTTGCTCTAACTCCAACTCCTTGTGTTAATACAACTCCCATTGCAATTGCAACTACAACTCCAACTCAAACTCCTTCTGTTGATACAACTCGAAGTGTTGCTATTGAGACTTCTAATGCTCAGACAACAAATTCGACATTCATTCCTCGTCCATGCTACACACCAAGAGGTACAAAAGAATGGATTCCTTGCTGCCCCCTGAGCTGAAACCAACTTTGGGTATGCCTTTTGATTCTATAGTTGATGGTATTGAGTTTTATAAAGCTTATGCTCGCTTTTGTGGTTTTGTCGAAAGATTGGCTACTGAAAAAAAGATAAGGAAGGTAATATTTGCTTGAAATACATCTATTGTAATAAACAAGGATTTAAAGAAGATGGTGAGAGTAAAGCAAAAAGTAAAGATACAACAAGCTCTAATTCTCGAAAAAGAAGTATAAATCGTGGTGGTTGTCAAGCAATGATAGGTTTGAGAAAGCGTAGTGATGGAAATTCATGGTATATCTTTTTCATGTATCTCATAACCATCTCTTCGCCACTCCTAAAAGCATGCATTTTCTTAAAAATTCTCGAAACATAACTCTTTTTCACAAGAAGTTCATATTTGATAATTCAAGATTAAATGTTGGACCAAACAAATCTTTTAGATTGATAAAAGAGCATGTAGGTGGATATGAGAATGTAGGGGCGTCATTGGTTGATTTTAAGAACTTTAGTCGGGATGTCAAAGCTTACATACGAGATGTTGATGCTGATATGTTTATAAATAATTTCAAAGAAAAGGTAAACAATAGTAGTGGAGGGTTCTTCTTCGACTATTGTTTAGATGAAGCTCGGCATTTGACTAGAATATTTTGGGCGGATGCAATTAGTAGGAAAAACTACTCTCTTTTTGGTGATATGGTTTCATTTAATAAAACATTTGATACCAACAAATATTGTATGGTTCTAGCCCCATTTACGGGAGTTGATTATCCAAAGTAGTATATATTGCATCGATGGACTAAAGATGCTTCAAAAAAGCCCATAATCAACTTTTGTGAGGACTTGGATGGTATAGAAAATAATCAGAAGAAAAAAGTTATTGGGGATATTTGGTCCAAATTCTTCTCATGTATAAGCCTTGCCGAAAGTAACACTAACCATCTTGAGTCATTATTGGAAAGGTTATCTGCTTTTGAAAAGGAGATCAAATCTAGAAAAGAAAATGATGAGCAATAGGCTAAAGATAAACATATTGAGTTGTTTGTTGGTTCTAATATAGTATCAGGTGATATACTCCCTCCAAACAAGTCTTCAAACAAAGGAAGTGATACGGGGAAAAAGACAAAAAAGTGATCAAGAGATAGCCATTTAAGCGAGCAACAAAAAGGAGAGACTTTGTAGATCGTGTGGTCAACTCTCAACTCATGATAGTCGTAACTGCCCTCTGAAAAAGAGAAACATAGAATGAGGTAAGTTAAGAATAGAAGTAGAATCAATACCAATTATCAATATCCTAATTCTAAAATAGCAAATACTAAAACCTTATTTAATTTTATGCAGGTAGTAAGAGAATCGATCAGCTAAAGAGAATGCTTGAAGAGAAGAAAGGGATAGGCAACAAGGATTATTGATATTTCTAATTTATTATTTTACATATTAATTGGAACAATTGAACATTAGCAATACAATATATAAGATTCATATTGACTTTGGTTTTGTAATTTACTACAAAATTTCGTGAGCGAACACAGCTTAAAATGAGCAAATTTCGTTTCTGCTCATTTGCTATAACTACTTGTAGTAACATCAGTATATGAAAAATGAGTGACAGGCTAAAGTCGTATCACCTTATCAAAAATAACCTAAGGTCCACTAACAAGTAGTCAGGGAAGTCAGGATCGAATCCACAGGGAGAAAGTTATACTATTGTATCTGAATTCTAATATTATACTAACTAAATCAGATGAAAATGGGTGTGTGACTAAACTAAGCAAATGACAGAACTAAACACGAAGGTAAGAATCAATTAATAAAGAACTAGGACTATGGATCACTATGCATACAATTTGGGAAATCAGAGACGAATAATAACCACCCAATAAGTCAATTTATCTAGGGCACATGTAATTTCTCTCGAACATTACATCCCTCAAAGATCACCTAGCCGCTCTCGCATGGTCAAGGATCACTATGCCTAATGATTGAAAGCCTATACGAAATCTCTCCTCTCGAAGCAGATTCAATATTGCGATAATAGAAATACAAATCAGGCCTAATTCATAAATCTAGCATGAACGATTCAATCACAGGAAACAATTGAAATAGAGGGTAATTATACTAATCTATCAATCCCTCATTGCATACATAGATCCCCACAATCCTAGAAATAAAACTACTCACTCATGCTTGAGAAAACAATAACAAATTCCATGTAAAAATTCATACTTTGAACTATTGCAAATAACTAAGAAATTAACCTAATCAATAATAGAGAAAACAATAAAGAAGATTACCAAACTGAAGAACTATATTGAACTTGCGAATAATCCAAAGGTTTGATCTTGAATCCACAATGAGAAGTAGTAAAACTAGGGTTCTTGAGAGAAACTATGAGAAAATAAGGACTAAAACAAAGATGAATCCAAGATGTCTTAGAAATGTTCTAATTTTCGTATTTATACTAAACAGCCCGACATTCATTAAATGAGCGCGCGGAGTCAATCGCCCGATCGGGCCAAGTCAGCCCGATCAAATCGGGCTCAAAGCAGCAGCTGCGCTCCAAAATAGCATCCGCCCGATGACACCGGGTCATCTCGCCCGATGGAGTCGGGCTCTTCTAGGATCAGCGCGCAGCATCGAAGACGCACACAGCGGCAGCAAGGCACTCGCCTACGAACACGCCCGATGAGGTCGGGCCATCTCGCCCGATCGGGCTCCTCAACGAAATAACGACCGGGTGACAGCGCCCGATCGGGCCCGCAACGATTCTTGTTTCTGATGGCGATGAACGCCCGATTGGGCGTGAGGTGCCCGATCTCATCGGGCTCAGGTCCGATTCTTCCTTCTTTGGCTTCAGACGCCAAGGCTTCACTTCTTCTTTTGTCCAAGGCCTCGGAAAGTATTCTCGGAACCCCAGAACTCATCATATATGTCTTCGAACCTCTCCAGTCCAGTGTAATGGTCAGATAATAGTAGAAAATAGGGAGATAACTCCCTAAAACCTGCAATCAGACACAGAATAGAAAACCACAACTAGATGGAGAAAGTTAGCATAAAATGGCTCCTAAGAGCACCATTGATACACATTTTAGCTCAATTATAGGGGGAAAAACACTATATAAAACCATAACATCAATGAGCGAAAATTTTCTTAAAATGAGCAACAACTTATTAAAATGAAAAAAAACTTATTAAAATGAGGAAAAAATTATTAAAATGAGTAAATTTAATTATAGCTGAAATTGTTAGTCATATGGCCAGTAGCATCAGATATATGTAAAATGAGCAAAAACTTACTAAAATGAGCAGAACAAACCTCAAAATGAGAAAATTTCATTATTCCTCAGATTGCTAGTATTAGAGTCAGTAGCATCAGGTACATGAAAAATGAGCAAATAATTTTGAAATGAGTAAAAAAATTGTTAGAATGAGCAAATTTCATTTTTGCTCAGATTGCTAGTATAGAGTCAGTAGCATCAGGTATATGAAAAATAAGCAAACAATTTTAAAAATGAGTAAAAAGTTAATAAATGAGCAAAACAAACCTTAAAATGAGCAAATTTCATTTATGCTCATATGCATGAGGTATATCTAAAATGAGCAAAAACATTATAAAATGAGCAAAAATGTACTTAGAATAAGCAAAAACATCACTGCTAAACATGAGATAAAATATAAGAGAAATGTACTTATATTTGGCCAAAATAATTAGTTGAAAAACTCATATCTCCAAGTTAATGGAACTAATAATCGTTCATAAAATGGAATTCACACTACTAGACCAAAAACTTCTTATGATTACACCTAAACACTTCAAAGCTAAGATTGAATTTGATTCACATCACTCCTAACAATCTCAGCACAATACTTGTTCCGAAGTCTGTTCAAGCTCCTCAGATCGTTCTTCTTAAGACCACAATCCCATTTCTTCAAACCCATAAAAGTTTCCATGTGTCTCATTAAATAAATTTCGTAGTTGCTATGATCGTCAACATTTTTCCAACCAATATCAACACAACATGAACTAAAGCTTGCAATGTATTGGGCAAAGACTGTTGGAACATTTATAGTTTAAATGTGTCCGTTGATGTTATGTGATGAGAAAGAAGGAAAAACGAGAAGGCAAGTTAGTAGAGTGCTCGCTCTCCAGAAGAGCGCACGCTCAGAATTGTCAGGGAATTGGAGTTTGAACCAATTTCCTTGACAGGGCTGAGGAGCACCTGCTCCTGCCTGGAGCGCCGGCTCCTGCCTGGAGCGCCCCCTCCACAGGGGAGCACCAGCTCCTATTCGTCAGTTTTCCTGACGATGCATTTCTTTCGCGAAATGGTGCATGTCTTTTCGTCTGAATGGTTGCGTGCTTTTAGGCTTTTCTTCTGTAAATCTTCCCTAGTATATATAGGGAGATATCACATATGGAATGGGTTAGAAAAAACATTTTCATTTCCTATTGTGCTTGCTTAGAGAATGAAATTCTCTTGGGTTTTCTCTAAACAAAATCAAACTACAAACTCTTGTTGGGATTGTTTCTTGTTAACAACCAAGATTCAATGTTTCTTCTTCGTATCTCATAAGTATTACCGTGATACTCTGTTGTTCCTAGTGGGTCGGTAAATAACTTATAGGAAAGCGTATCTAATACGTGCTTGGAAGTTCTAATATCCTGTTACTCACTGTTTTATCCACACACACCTCTAACAATCTATAAGTTATTTATTCCTTGGGTAATTAGATCTTCCTTGGGTGAGATGTTTCTAATTTTCTGAATTTGGAATGCCATTGTTAAATGGAAAGAGAAGAAGAATGTTACAAGACAAGAGGTCGGAAATGATGGATTTCTCGGAAAACCCAATTTGGGTTGTATTGTAAGTTTTCTATATTTTTCCTTTTAAAGAGAATGTGTTATAGTAAAACTTGCATGTTATAGTATGTTGATATTATTGTTAATTGGATTAACTTTGACAAAAAAATTTGTCTAGAAATTTGACTTTCAAAGATTGTCCAAAAGGTTATATTTATTATGGACATTTTTGATACCAATTTATGGTGAACTTTGGTTGTATGAACTTTGAGAAAAAACGTGCATTGTTAATCTCGGTTGAAAGTCTTGAAACCATGAACATTAATTGTTTAATGTGGAACATGTGTTAGACAACACATGGCTGGGTTTGTCAAATGAAATTGACATTGGCATGGAAGGACAATTTTTCCTTCAAAGTTTGGTTTCTTTGATTTCACAACATGTTGTTTCGGTAAAGAAACGGTTAAGGCAAATTTTTGTTTTTGTCAAAGGTTGTCAATGGCAACATCTTCTTATTGTTCTTGTCAAGAAATGTTAGTAATTTCATCCTATCTTTCATGATTTCCATGTTTGTTTGGAAGAAGAATTTTATTCTTGAACCATGATGAAAAGGGTAGATGATTTATTGATATTGAAATATCATGTTATATTAAACTCTTTCAAAATCTGAAATTTTTTATTTTGTTAATACTAAAATGGGAAAGAATATTAATTTATTTGATTGTTTTAGTATTAACATGTTGTCTTCATGATTTTGGTTTGAGTATTAATATGATGATCATTAAGTTTATATATTGATCATGTTATAGTTAGTGGGTTACTATCACTAATTATGTTTTTGATTATATACTCATGGACTAGTTATAATGTTTATTTTGATTAAAGTAAGTGTTTTTTTTATATAATTTGTTGAGTATATAATTTTTGACATGAACATGAACTTGTGGAAATTATAAACATGTTTGTTAGTAGGCCATCCTTATATGGGCTATGAGTTTAATGTTATTTTAATCATGTGTTGTCTAAATGCTATAAATGTGATTCTATGTTCTTTAGAATATTTATATTTTAGACATGTGGTTAAAATGAGTATTAAATGTATTTCTCAATTTTATATAAGTTGGGTGATATTTATAATTTACAAGTTGGAAAATCAAAATATTGATTTATTTCAATGATTTTGTGGTAATCACTAGTATTAGTGTGTATTTATTTTGTTAATACTAAAATGGGGAAGAATATTATTTTATTTGTTGTATTTTAGTATTAACATGTTGTAATTCTTATACTACAAATTGATTATGTTTTATGGAATGTTATTATTTCATAGTTTTTCACTTTTTAAAGTGACATGTATTATACTTGAATAAAGTATAATGACAGACATGGTAATTAATTATTTCAATTTATGAGATCATTAAGTTCATGATTTTGAGGAAATCGGTTGTATAAATTGGTTATGTATTAAATTTAGGGACAATGAAATTTTGTCTAAATTTGGTGTTGTATACATATGATTTTTACCGATTTTGTTTTAATTGAAATAATTCAATGTCTTGGAAGATAATGGTTTATTGTTTTTGATCTAATCTATTTAATAGACGGAATTATGTGAAAATAAATATGTTCTTCGATTTGAGAAGGATAATTTGGCGTGAGTTAAGTCTTGGTTTAGGGATTTGTTTCTTACAAGAAGATGATATTAATTTCTTCTTGGAGAAGGTACTTCATGGAGGATGTTTTTCATGGAGGAGGTTAATTCCTTGTTATCCAAGAAGTGTACTCCCTCTGTATTTTTTTATCTTTCTCACTTGGAATCTTGATACTATTCACAATTAGAGGGAATCTTTTAAATTCTTCTCAATATATAAGAAAAAATATAGTCATGTGAGGTCTTGTTTGATTCGTCTTAATGAGTAGTTTATTAATATTCAATCATTATGATTTTTACTAATATGTAATGAAAGATATTTAAAGTTGAATAAGTGCATTGACAAACGTGCAAAGTCATAGGAAAGTTAAAAAAATACAGAGGGAGTACTTATGTGGTTGTTTTTATATACAAGTCTTGGTTTAAATAGATAAGATGTTTATTTTGTTAATACTAAAATGGGAAGAATATTAATTTATTTGATTGTTTTAGTATTAACATGTTCTTTGTTCATAATTGATATTTGAATGTTATAATGTTTATAATGGCAAGTCACAACACATTGGATTGCGACTTTGTGGTGTTTGTGATTTTATAAGCATGGAGTCGTGTTAATGAACTTTTATATGTTTTGTTAACTTGATGAATTTGGCCAAAGTTGTTGTCAAGTTATGTTATATAAAAGTAGGGATGTATTTTAAGCCTTTATTAAGTAAATTGCAAATGAAGAAAACTCAATTCACATCTTGTACAACGCAAGATCTTGAATTCAATGAGGATCCCATTTTATTTGTAATTTGGAGCACTATAATATTTTTTATTGCATCCCAAGGTTAGTGCTTGTTTTTCGCAATGTTGAAGGTTGATTAATTTCTTAATAAACCTTTGGTTAGTTGCTCGGTTGCGAGAGCATGTTATAGAAGGTTTACCTATATGAGTAAGAAGTTTGGCCGCTTCACCTAGTTTGAGGCTTAACTAGGAACACTCATGAATGTGGATATGGACTCAAGGCCTTTAATGGAGTCGAAGGTGACAATGTTGTTTGTGTAAGTTTGTGTGTATAGCATCTTCGAATTTTCATATGGTTGAGTGATTCAATGCTTAGTCAATTATTTCAATCGAAAGTTTGTAAAGTATGTTGTACTAAGTGAAAATTCAATCTTTAAGACATTTTCATTTATGCACAAGTTTAGTTGATTTTGTGTAGTTTGCAAGTGTACGGATTTCAAACCATTTATACTATAAATGGAGGAGAACTGTTGGAACATTTATAGTTTAAATGTGTCCGTTGATGTTATGTGATGAGAAAGAAGGAAAAACGAGAAGGCAAGTTAGTAGAGTGCTCGCTCTCCAGAAGAGCGCACACTCGGAATTATAAGGGAATTGGAGTTTGAACCAATTTCCTTGACAGGGCTAAGGAGCGCCGGCTCCTGCCTGGAGCGCCCCCTCCACAGGGGAGCGTCAGCTCCTATTCGTCAGTTTTCCTGACGATGCATTTCTTTCGCGAAATGGTACATGTCTTTTCGTCTGAATGGTTGCGTGCTTTCAGGCTTTTCTTTAGTAAATCTTCCCTAGTATATATAGGGAGATATCACATATGGAATGGGTTAGAAAAACATTTTCATTTCCTATTGTGCTTGCTTAGAGAATGAAATTCTCTTGGGTTTTCTCTAAACAAAATCAAACTACAAACTCTTGTTGGGATTGTTTCTTGTTAACAACCAAGATTCAATGTTTCTTCTTCGTATCTCATAAGTATTACCGTGATACTCTGTTGTTCCAAGTGGGTCGGTAAATAACTTATAGGAAAGTGTATCTAATACGTGCTTGGAAGTTCTAATATCCTGTTACTCACTGTTTTAGCCCCACACCCCTCTAACAAAGACGAGTCCTTAAACAGTACCGTGAAATTGCATCAAACTAGAAAATGCACTTCTCTGCATATATAAATAATGAAAAGTTTTAAAAAAAACAAAAACAATATAGGACTTGATTATAAAAAAAATATATGAAACTGAATAATGTACCAAGTGTTTAAGAGAATTGTTGTAATTTGGTGACCCTTCATCATAATCAATCAATTGCATAACACCAGTTGTCATATTGAAGCAAATCATGAAATCCTGTCCATTTTGGTGTACTGGGAAAATGAACAATTCCACCTCCTTCAAGTCACAGGAAAAGCAGTCAAGCTCTTTAGTTGCAACATCAATAAACTTCTTCTTCCTCAATTTTGCACTCTCTTACTGTACATCTAAATCATATCCTAGTAAAATGCATCAACCACACAAAGATTAAGTTAACTCCTACATGAAATAAGTGTGTTTTTAATGTAAACTAACACTTATGAGTTCTCTTATGACATGTTAGTGTAAAATAACTTTTAGAAAAATAAAGTTAACAACTAGAAAACACCTTCATGAGATTATTAAAAGAATAGCATGATAGAATCAAAAACAAGTTTTTAAAATGAGCAAAAGTTCCTCAAAATGATCAAAAGTTCCTTAAAACGAGCAAAAACTTATCAAATTGAGAAAAAAGTCTGATTTTTGCACATTGGCTAAATTTACTAACAGTTGCATCACTTTTGTAATAAATGAGAAGAAAATCCTTAAATGACCCTAAAGTTCCATCAAATTTTTGTATCTTAGATTTCATTATTTAACTACTAACACAAAAGTTCATGACTACTTAGAATTACAAAATCAACGTAGACCATACGAAAAATTTAAAACATGAACTTAATTTACTAATACTTACACACGGAAGAGTAGTGAAGAAGAATCGTCGTGGAGATGATTCCGATTTGAACCGTTCCTTAAAATTGAGGATCACTGACCACGCAACAATCACACAAGTTGAGACAGATATGTCTTTTTTGAGTGTTTGAAGTTCAGACCTCAACAAAAGTATCTTAATACCATTAACCTCAAATGAAAACATTGGTTGACTGAATTGAATGTGAAAAAAAAATGAAAGCAATATTAGATCAAAGAACATAAAGATATCCAACTCATGAAGATTAATTCACACAAGACCCAATAAGATAAAATGCCACCCAATATCTTGTGTTCATATACCCCCCAATATCATAAAAATCAAGTCCAAAACAAGATGCCAACATAGTGTTCAAACAATAGTAAAAAAGAAAAGCTAGCAAAAAAATCACATAAAAATAAGATAAGGAAAAGGATATTTAAAAGGTCATGGGATTACCTTCTTGAACCACCACAAGCAAAGACAGAACTCACGATGATCTTGTGAGCAGCCAAAAGAGGTGTTTGGATGCACACCAAACGATTCTTAAATGGTGAACGATGTTCTTTGCCAAGAGAACATCTCGTTTTCGCCTCTTATGTGAGGCACATTTGTCATCATCAACTGCACCCTTTCTTTAAAGTGAATATTGAAGATGTTTAGTCAATTTTCTTGCAGAAGCTCTGACTTTGTAATCAACAAAAGTTTCTCGATTGCAACTGCCTTCAACTTCAATATCCAAGTTAACCTAATTACATGTTGAAGTAGACTTCGGCATTTGATCACATCTTTCCTAACTTCTTCTGGTTTCTTTGGTCTTCTTTTCCTCCTCTGATAAGCCACTATCGGCTTCTCACAAGAAGACTTATCTACCTTCAAAGTACCACAATCATTTGGTTGCTCTACTTTATTGGAATCATAAATCATGGTAGAGTTCTCCTTTTCAGATTTCTCAACCTTCCGTGACTTATTCCTTCCAACATCTTTTTCAACACTTTCTTCACACATTGTTGTAATCTCTCTTGCTATTTCATTTATATTCACTGCAGCACCTTCGTTATGCTCTTTTCTTGCACCACTGTTTTTTACTATTGCTTCAACAATAGTATCAACAGCTTCTAAAACTTTAGGATCTTTCCAATATTCTTCATCTTGGCTAAAAGAATTAACTTCTTCCTTTCTATGATCACTATACTTAATATGTAAATTTGTAGAAGCTTTTAACAAACTCTTGACAGCTTGATTGTTTGGAAACATCATGGATGCAATCTGAGACTTTGCTTGAAAGTCAAGCATCGCATGGCCGTGTTTTGTTGCGGTATCTGCAAGATCAAATATACATTTCTGCACAAAAAAGGAGGATAATAATAGGAAAGTACCATAAAAATTAATTATACAAAAATATCAAATAGGTACATAAAAAAAGTAAATGCAACATAACACTTAAGGTACTTCAACGAGTACCTTCTTCAAAACAGATTCACCGTTATACGACTCTTCCTCTTGAATTGAACTGGTTTCATCCATCTTCTTTAGGCTTGAATTAACCTTACCAAACAACCACCAACTTAAACATTTACTTAAATTAAAATGAATAAGTGAATGTACAACAACTTCATAAAAAGAGCAAAAACTTTCTAAAATGAGCAAAAACTTCTTAAAATGAGCATGAACAAATATAAATGAGCAAATTTCATTTTTGCTCAATTGTTATAATTAGAGGTACTAACATCATATGTATGTAAAATGAGCAAAAAACTTCGTAAAATGAGCAAGACGAACCATAAAATGAGCAAATCTCATTTTTGCTCAAATTGCTAGTATTAAGTTCAGTAGCATCAGGAATATGTAAAATGAGTAAAAACAATTTAAAATGAGCAAAAACTTCACAAAATGAGCCAATTGTACCTAAGAATAAGCAAATGATGTAAAATGAGTAAAAAAAATGCAAAAAAAGAGGAAAAACTTCTTAAAATGAGTATGAATAAATATAAAATAAGCAAATCTCATTTTTTTCAATTATTATCATTAGGGACAGTAACATTATATGTCAATAAAATAAGCAACAACTTTTTAAAATGACCATAACAACCCTTAAAATGAGCAAATGTAAGCCTCCCTTTCTCAATTTCTAGTTCTTCTCGCGTTGATAATATCCTTGTAGTCCATCCTTTGACAATAAGAAGTTCCCTTTTAGCTCGAACATCTTCTAGCACAACCCGATCAACATAAAAGAGCTATAAAATGAGATATATTTAATTTAATAACATGAAACATATACTATAACCAGAAGCAAATAATAAAATTATACAATAACCAGTATAAAAAAAGTTCTTTAAATGAGAAAAAAAATCGTAAATACCATAAAATTACCACCAAAAATAAAAGAGGTCCAGCAAAATATTTGTTCTCCTTCTCATCCCAATAATGTTTGGCCTGAACTAAGCTAGAAATAATGATTTGCACCAGTTCAAGGACTTTATTTGATGAACATGACATAGAGAACTCAAAATTCGATAGTTGACAAACCGGTTCTGATTTCCATTCATGAGAATTGAAACACATAAAACAACAAAATATCGTTTAAACATAACACCACCACGCTTACTTTCCACCAAATTCTTTGACAACACAGCAATTGGAATAGACAAACTATATGAGTCAAACTGCTTCTTGAAATCTTTAACAACATCAGATGGGTAACTAACTGCTTTTTACACTGTTAAGGACTTATAATCTGCCTTTTTACACTTGTTATCTTTCGAAGGCTCTTTTTCAAACTCTCCTTCTTCCTTGATTACTAACTGCTCCTCCTTAATATCTTCAGAATTCCTAAACATGTAAAATGAGCAATATCAATTACAATGTACATGAACTCAGAAAACAATAATACACATTACATCACCGTCACGAGATAAAGAATAATTTATAGATTAAGAAGGATAACTAAATACATAATATGGGTAACTAATAATTATTCAAAATAAACTAGTAATTGGAATATGATGGTAAGCTTATAGACTTAACTTATAATTTATAAAGGTAAAAAGAGGGTAACTTATAAAATAAAAACAGAAACTAATAACAATATTGAAAAATTGATAAACACATAGAATATTAGAACTATTTTAGAAGTAAATTTTTTTTAGTGTCCTAACAAACACACATGTAACATACATAGACCCATTCTCATTTCTAACATGAAAATACATCTTCTTGTTGTGAACATGTTTTGATTGTTCAATGATCTCCTTGTTCTTCTTCATCTCGACTAGTAGAAATAACCATATGTTCATGTTGTCACCAATATCAGGCTCATAATTAAGATCACTATCATCTCCATCATGGATAGAAATCTTATCAATAGCTTTCTCATTATCATCATCAGGTTCATCATCTAACAATACCAATTTTACAAAAAAATAAATATAAAACAAACGATGCACACATAATAAAAAGTGAGGAAACAAAAAGCTAATCCTTAACATGAATAACATGAATTGGATGAGACAACAAGTTGGTTATGTTGTGAATTATGAAGAATACTATAGAGTTATTAGATACTTGACAACAAGTTGGTTATGTTGTGAATTATGCAGAACACTATAGAGTTATTAGATACTACATTATAGAGTTAATTACACATAGTAGAGTACCAAAATATCAAATGAGCAAAAAATTCACAAATTTTTTGCTACTAATAGAAAAAAGTTTGTTCTAGTTGAGACATTGGCTTTTGCTCCCAAATTAGCTAGCTATAAATTCGGTAGGGTTACCAAACGGGCCAAAATTTCTAAAAAATGATAAGTGTTACGTTGAGTACATTGATACTATTCATTAACTAACTTTGACTCTATTTTCTCGTTATTAAATAAATAAAATCATAGTCAAGTTTTGTTAGATTCATCTCAATATATGCATTCAAAATATCATTTTTTATGATTGTTACTTGTTCTGTTGTTTGCAATTAAAGATATTAATAATCAAAAAAATGCATTGGGTCACGTGAAAAAGTGAATGGAATACTTATTTAGGAACATGGGAAGTATAATGATTGGTGGGTCTAGTTGATATATAATTCAATATCAAAGATTTTAAGTATGGAAACAATAATTCAGCAGGAAGACAATAAAGGACCATTAAAGGAGGATATGGTGATCAATCTATAAAACAGTATAAGCAGTAAATTCTTATGGCCCATATATCTACCAAAAACCATAAAATATGGGAAAGAACACTAAGACTCAAGTCAATGATGCATCAACTCTTATTTTCCACCATACACATGAATAAGTACAGTGAAGCTTATGCTCCAGAGTCTAGATACAATACAACCTGGTCATTTACCTATCTTCACAAATTAAAGAAAACATATAATCTAAACCCTAACAATTAAAACAAAGTCAACAAATTCACAAATGAAAAACACAAACACAAGAAAATAATTCGTGATATAAACCCTAACATATCAAAAATCGAAAAAAAAATCAAAAACAAAAAAAATAAAAAACATAAAGAATTAAAACGGCAACTAACCGTGAAATTCGGATACTTCAACATCATCATTGGTCTTCTTTTCGGCAAGAATCCGAACCGTTTTCCTCTTCATTTGCCTAGAAAAATAAAGAATTGTAACCTAAATAGAGAAATTAAGCCTAAAAATTTGAAAACAAAAAATTATTCAAACAACTAAAGCAAAATTGAGCAAAAATTAGCAATTTGCAAATCTGAACAATGAGTAATTAAACTTCGGAATTAATATGAACAAAAAAAATGAAAAAAGTAATCGAAATCTTACCAAAATTTCGAATCATACACAGAACGAACGGACTAACCGATCGAACGCCGGTGAGAGAACAGTTCAGAGGAAGGAGGAGAGAGAAAATCGCCTTGATGGAGGAGGAAGAGAGAGAAAACGCGTTACTCAAAAATTGGAGAGAGAAAACGTGGGAGAATTGAAAATTCTAGGGCACGCTTCCTTATTAAATCTCGGTCGTCCAATGTCACGTTAAATCACATGTGAGATCTAATGGCCTATATTACGAGTTTTCGGTTTTCACCTTAGGAGTGGTTTTCACAAGATCCAAGATATATATATATATATATATGTATATATGTATATATATATATATATATATGTATATATATATATATATGTATATATATATATATATATATATATATATATATATATACATATATATATATATATATATACATATATATATATATATGTACATATATATATATATATATGTATATATATATATATATATATGTATATATATATATATATATATGTATATATATATATATATATGTATATATATATATATGTATATGTATATATATATATATATATATATATATATGGTCGGGATCCTATGAGAACGGATCCTTATGTGAGAACATATGAGAATAACGCAACACTTTTCGAACATATGCAATACTTTTAAGAACATACTTAACTTTTTGTTTTTAGAACACAATCAACACTTTTTAGAACATATGCAACACTTTTTAGAACAATTACTTATAGAACATATGATATGATTATTAGAACATGAACACATCTTTTTACGTAAAAATCTAATCAACACATATACATATATTTATATATGCATGTTTTAATTTTCAAGGTTATGTCCTAAATTATTTCAAGTATGTTCTATAATATTTTACGTGTGTTCTAAATTATTACAGGTATGTTATAAATGATTACAAGTACATTCTAAATTAATTCCGGTAAAATTTTAGAACATGTATACCATTTTGTAGAACATATACACTATTTTTCAGATTTATAATAACTTTTAGAACATATGTAATACTACATATGCAAAATCTCAATGTGAGGCAAACTCATCTTATCTCATCTCAACAAAACTATAAATTGCAGCTTAGCAATAATTGATCATCATCACCACTATATCAAATGATCAAAATCATATATCATCGTCAACACAACAATAAAAATTTTTTTACAAAAAGTTAATCATTCGATTTATTAACAACAAAATTACACCAAAAATCCAAAGATATCATCTAAAATTAGTTGAGAAAACTCGCTCATCATCATCATCAACTAAATTACTTTATTCAAGACAAAGGCTAATTAAGAGAAGAAATGTCTTGAGGAAAAATGCACGAAAAGAGAACACAATAATCAAACTCATACTCCTACACCTTTGATCGACGCTTTTCGTCGGCAATCGAACGAGTTTCTTCTCCAATCAACTCTTTTTTTCCTACTTTTGTAAAAAATTTGCCATTAATAGAGATGAGCAAGTTTGCCATGAGAATGGTGATTCTAGGTTTCGGGTTTGCCGTAAGACAATGATGTGGCAGAAGGTATGAATCGTCGACGCTAGAGATGAGCAAGAAGTGGCAATAAATTTTTTGAACATGAATTTCCAAAGTTTAGAACATGAAATAACAAAGTTTAGAACATAGAATGCAAAATTTTAGAACATGAAATTCAACCTACGAACTTCAGAAATTTTGATGAAGAATTTGTTAAACTTGGTAAGAACCTCTGATCTGTTGAATTCATGTAACTTTGTTGATTTATATATGAAGAACTTTGTTAAATTTTATCTTGAATTTGGTGGAGTTTATTTGAGCAGAGAGAATGGGTATTGTTAAGTAGTGAAAATGGTCATCTTGAGAAAAAAGAACAAACATGAATTCGTTCTAAATAAGTTGAATCTTTTGTGAATAATTTCATTGCACTTGCGAAGAACTTGATTGAAGTTGAACTTGGAGCTTCAACTAAGGGCATGTTTGGCTAAACTAGCGGTTCTAGTAGCTGTTAGCTGTTGCAGTAGTTGTAGCTGTTGGGTGTTGCTGCGAGCTGTCTACTAATAGCTGTTAGTGATTAGCACTTAAAGTAGTTGTTTAATTAAAAGTGTTTGGCAAAAGTAGCTGTTGAAATTGTAAAGGACAATAAATGACATTTATTCAAATATGAAATGAACTACAACGAGTTTCATATGTTCGTTTAATAGTAAAATTCAATATTCATTTTTTTCAAAGAACTTACACAAAAAGGAGTAACGACTTTTTAACTTCTCAAAGAAATGTCTAAATTTAAGATAACATTCAACCCTCAAAAAATTTATATTACCTATTTTAACTAAAATGCTTGTGGAATGAGGAGTATAAAATATTATGAAATATTAATTTTATCTTATATATCTTTAAAACAAATATTTACATCACATTCCTTGCTCTTGTAAGGAAAAACTAATTAATTATCATAAAATAAAGTAATTAATAAGCGAAAAAGGAAAAGAGAAATTAAAAACATTGGTTAACAATTCTAACTTATGCTATTATATAGTGTTTACTTGATAGACCACTACCTATAAATCTCAAACGTTACTTGCAGTAACGTTCTACAACCTCTACACATAATCTACTCCAACCGCTGCCCGCTACTATAACTACTACCTTACCAAACACTCATAATTTTCTTAAGTAGCGTTTTGATCTTGTCCAACTGGTACCCGCTATCTGAAACGCTAGTGCCAAACAGGGCCTAAGTCTACTTGAGGAAAAAAATTGAGTGTTCTTGAGGAGAGAGAATTAATCTTCAAGAGGAGAGAGAAACGAAATAGACTCGTAGTTAATAAATGCGAGCTAAATAGATTGAATTTCGGAAATTTAATGAAAAATTTAGTAAAATTTGTGAATAATTTGGTGAATTTGAGTTTGAAACTTTAATTGAGTTTTTTGAGAAGAAAACATAATTTAGAACATACCACTTAGTTTATAGAACATAGGATTTGTTCTCACAAAAAAAAAAAAGTTTTCTCACATAAAGGAGGTGTTCTCACAAGAGCCTTCCCCTATATATATATATATATGTATATATATATATATATATATATGTATATATATATATATATATGTATGTATATATATATATATATATGTATATATATATATATATGTATATATATATATATATATATATATATATATATATATATATAGAAGTGAGTTCATATGAGAATGCATACTTACATGAGAAATGAGAATGTACTTTACGCGCTATAACTCTAATGAACAAGTGATGTAACTCTAAAGAAAAAGTGATGTAAGTCCAAAAAAAATATTAGGAAAATTTTTTTGAAAAAAAATAAATTTGTTTTTTGGGATCGAAATTTTTCAGGGGTATAACTCTAAGGAACATGTGTTGTAACTCTAATCCAATCGTGTGGTTGAGATTCATTCTCATTTCTCATGTAAGGAGCATTCTCATATGATTATGCCCCTATATATATATATATATATATATATATATATATATATATATATATATAGGAATAGGATCTTGTGAAAACCACAATTAATCCGAAACCGAAAACAAACAATCGAGCCATCTGGATTTAAAAGACAATATTAATGGCCACGATTTAGCCACGTCGCGTGCCTAGAAATTTAATTTCGCCCACCCGATTTTCTCTCTCTTACTCTTCGGCTCTCAAAACGTGATTTCTCTCTCCTAAAGTTTCTGAAAAGCCCGATTCTCCCACGCTCTCAAGTCTCACCTTCAATCGATGTTAATCCTTCAATGATTCATAATTTCGGTAAGAATATGTTTGATTTTTTCATTTTTTACATTTGCAAATCGCTAATTTCAACTCAATTTTGCTCTAGTTGAGTTTTTTTCCCAATTTTTCTAGGGTTTTACGTTCAATTGCGATTTTCTTTCGTGTTCATCTCGCAAATTTTTGTCCGATTCTTCTTGATGGTATCGATTTTTCCTGAATTTGTTGAAATTTGGATTATGTTAGGCTTAACTTAGGTTACGTTTCTTTTTTTGTAGGAAAATGAAGAGAAAATCAGTTCAAAAATTTCTTTGGAAAGAAGAAGAATGATGATGTTGAAGTACAACTTATAAATGCTTCCGATTTTGACGGTTAGTTGTTGTATTTTTCATTCTTCAATTTTTGAATTTTTTTCCTCGATTTTTTAAAATGCTAGGTTTTAGATTAGGAATTGTTTGCATGTGTTTGTGAATTTGTTGAAATTATTAGGGTTTAGATTATTTGTTATTATATGTTAGGTTTTGTGATTTTCTTTATTTTGTTGAAATTGTTTTTAAGTCTAGTTATTATGTGTCTGTTTTGTATAGCTGAAATGGAGACTATAGGGGAGAAAAATAAAAAGCCTCCCCGTCAAGAAATCGAAGGAAAAAGTTCAAGTTCAACCAAACGAAGGTAATCTATCTAACTTCCTGTTGTAGTAACAACTTCTTAAAGTGAGCAAAAAATTTATTAAAATGAGCATCAACTTCTTCAAATGAGCAAAAACTTTTTAAAATGAGCAAATTTAATTATAGCTGAAATTGTTAGTCATATGGCCAGTAGCATCAAATATATGTAAAATGAGCAAATAATTTTTATAATGAGCAAAAATTTACTAAATTGAAAGCGAGAACAAACCTCAAAATGAGCAAATAGTTTGATATTTTGGTACTCTACTATGTGAAATTAACTCTATAGTGTAGTATCTAATAACTCTATAGTGTTCTGCATAATTCACAACATAACCAACTTGTTGCCTAGTATCTAATAACTCTATAGTGCTTTGCATAATTCACAACATAACCAACTTGTTGTCTCATTCAATTCATGTTGTTATTGAATTAAGGATTAGCTTGTTGTTTCCTCACTTTTTATTATGTGTGCATCTTTTTTTTATATTTATTTTTTTGTAAAATTGGTTTTGTTAGATGATGAACCCGAGGATGATGATGAGAAAGCTAGTGACAAGATTTCTAGCGATGATGGAGATGATAGTGATCTTAATTATGAGCTCCGATATCGGTGAACAACATGAACATATGGTTATTTCTACCGGTCGATGATGAAGAACAAGGAGATCATTGAACAATCAAAACATGTTCATGACAAGAAGATGTATGTTCCTATTAGAAATGAGAATAAGTTTATGTATGTTACATGTGTGCGTGTTAGGACACTAAAAGAATTTACTTCTAAAATAGTTCTAATATTCTATGTGTTTATCAATTTTTCAATATTGTTATTAGTTTATGTTTTTACTTTATAAGTTACCCTATTTTACCTTTATAAATTATAAGTTAAGTCTATAAGCTTAATAGTTTACCATCGTATTCCAAATACTAGTTTATTTTGAATAATTATTAGTTACCCATATTATGTATTTAGCTATCCTTCTTAATCTATGAATTTTCTTTATCTCGTGACGGTAATGTAATGTGTATTATTGTTTTCCGAGTTCATGTACATTGTAATTGATATTGCTCATTTTACATGTTTACGAATTCTGAAGATATTAAGGAGGAGCAGTTAGTAATCAAGGAAGAAGGAGAGTTTGAAAAAGAGCCTTCGAAATATGACAAGTGTAAAAAGGCAGATTATAAGTCCTTAATGTCTCGCATGTCTCCTATTTCTCTAGAGAGGGTTATTTCTAAGTTAACAAAAGACCAATAAAAGGACATCATTGACATTGGTTTTGGATCCTTGTTGGAGTTGAAGGTTACTCAAATTCCATTGGAATTAGGTTATTGGCTTGTTCGCCACTTTGATGCTAATGAATGTATTTTGTGTATTCCGAGTTGTGATCCCTTGAAGATAACTGAAGATTATGTGCATGAGGTTCTTGGATTGCCATTTGAGGGGAATGAGATCGTTTTAGACAATGAGAAACAATCGGATGTTGTTAAAGAATTCAAGAAGCAGTTTGACTTAGATAGTTTGTCTATTCCAATTGATGTGTTGTCAAAGAAGTTGGTGGAAAGTAAGTGTGGTGGAGTTATGTTTAAACCACATTTTGTTGTTTTATGTGTTTCAATTCTCATGAATGGAAATCAGATGCGGTTTGTGAACTATCGAATTTTGAGTTCTCTATGTGATGTTCATCAAATCAAGTCCTTGAACTGGTAAAAATTCATTGTTTCTAGCTTAGTTCAGGCCAAACATTATTGGGATGAGAAGGTGAATATATATTTTGCTTGGACCTCTTTTATTTTTTATGATAATAAAAACAAATTTTGTGGTATTTATGATTTTTTTGCTCATTTAAAGAACTTCTTTATACTTGGTTATTGTATAATTTTACTATTTGCTTCTGGTTATAGTATATGTTTCATGTTTTTAATTTAAATTTATTTCATATTATAGCTCTTTTACGTTGATCGGGTTGTGTTAGAAGATGTTCAAGCTAAAAGGGAACTTCCTATTGTCAAAGGATGGACTACAAGGATGTTAGCAACGCGAGAAGAACTAGAAATTGAGAAAGGGAGGCTTACATTTGCTCATTTTAAGGTTTGTTATGCTCATTTTAAAAAGTTGTTGCTTATTTTATAGACATATAATGTTACTGTCCCTAATGAAATAATTGAAAAAAAAAATAAGATTTGCTCATTTTATATTTGTTCATACTCATTTTAAGAAGTTTTTCCTCTTTTTTTTGCATTTTTTACTCATTTTACATCATTTGCTTATTCTTAAATTGGCTCATTTTGTGAAGTTTTTGCTCATTTTAAATTGTTTTACTCATTTTACATATTCCCGATGTTATTGAACTTAATACTAAGCTAGCAATTTGAGCAAAAATGAGATTTGCTCATTTTACAAAGTGTTTGCTCATTTTACATACATATGATGTTAGTACCTCTAATTATAACAAATGAGCAAAAATGAAATTTGCTCATTTTAAGAAGCTTTTGCTTATTTTAGAAAGTTTTTACTCTTTTTATGAAGTTTTTGTACATTCACTTATTCATTTTAATTTAAGTAAATGTTTATGTTGGTGGTTGTTTGGAAAGGTTAATTGAAGCCCAAAGAAGATGGTTGAAACTAGGTCAATTCAAGAGGAAGAGTCGTATAACAGTGAATCTGTTTTGAAGAAGGTACTCGTTCAAGTACCTTAAGTGTTATGTTGCATTTACTTTTTTTGAAGTACCTATTTGATATTTTAGTATAATTAATTTTTGTTGTACTTTTCTATTGTTATCCTCCTTTTTTGTGCAGAAATGTATATTTGATCTTGCAGAAGCCGCAACAAAACTTGGCCATGCGATGCTTGACTTACAAGCAAAGTCTCATATTGCATCCATGATGTTTCCAAACAATCAAGCCGTCAAGAGTTTGTTAAAAGCTGCTACAGATTTACATATTGAGTATATTGATCATAGAAAGGAGGAAGTTAATTCTTTTAGCCAAGATTAAGAATATTGGAAAGATCCTAAAGTTTTAGAAGCTGTTGATACTATTGTTGAAGCAATAGTAAAAAATAGTGGTGCAAGAAAAAAGCATATTGAAGGTGCTGCAATGAATATAAATGAAATAGCAAGAGAGATTGCAACAATGTGTGAAGAAAGTGTTGAAAAGGAGAACTCTACTATGATTTATGATTCCAATAAAGTAGAGCAACCAAATGATTGTGGTACTTTGAAGGTAGATAAGTCTTCTTGTGAGAAGCCGATAGTGGCTTATCGGAAGAGGAAAAGAAGACCAAAGAAACCGAAGAAGTTAGGAAAGATGTTGAGAGTCAAATGCCGATGTCTACTTCAACATGTAAGGTTAACTTGGATATTAATGTTGAAGGTAGTTGCAATCGAGAAACTTTTGTTGATTACAAAGTCGAGCTTCGCAAGAAAATTGACTAAACATCTTCAATATTCACTTAAAAGAAAGGGTGCAATTGATGATGACAAATGTGCCTCACGTAGAGGCGAAAACGAGATGTTCTCTTGGCAAAAAAACATCGTTCACCATTTAAGAATCGTTTGGTGTGCATCCAAACACCTCTTTTGGCTGCTCACAAGATCATCGTGAGTTATGTCTTTGCTTGTGGTGGTTCAAGAAGGTAATTCCATGACCTTTTAAATATCCTTTTCCTTATTTTTATGCGATTTTTTTCTAACTTTTATTTTTTACTGTTGTTTGAACACTATGTTGGCATCTTGTTTTGGACTTGATTTTTATGATATTGGAGGGGGTATGAACACAAGATATTGGGTGGTATTTTCTCTTATTGGGTCTTGTGCGAATTAATGTTCATGAATTGGATATCTTTATGTTCTTTGATCTAATATTGCTTTCATTTTTTTTCACATTCAATTCGATCAATCAATGTTTTCATTTGAGGTCAATGGTATGAAGATACTTTTGTTGAGGTCCGAACTTCAAACACTCAAAAAAGACATATCTGTCTCAACTTCTGTGATTGATGCGTGGTCAGTGATCCTCAATTTTAAGGAACGGTTCAAATCGGAATCACCTCCACGACGATTCTTCTTCACTACTCTTCCGTGTGTAAGTATTAGTAAATTAAGTTCATGTTTTAAATTTTTCATATGGTCTACGTTGATGTTGTAATTCTAAGTAGTCATGAACTTTTGTGTTAGTAGTTAAACAATGAAATCTAAGATACAAAAATTTGATGGAACTTTAGGGTCATTTAAGGATTTTCTTCTCATTTATTACAAAAGTGATGCAATTGTTAGTAAATTTAGCCAATGTGCAAAAATTAGACTTTTTTCTCAATTTGATAAGTTTTTGCTCGTTTTAAGGAACTTTTGATCATTTTGAGGAACTTTTGCTCATTTTAAAAACTTGTTTTTGATTCTATCATGCTATTCTTTTAATAATTTCATGAAGGTGTTTTCTAGTTGTTAACTTTATTTTTCTAAAAGTTATTTTACACTAACATGTCATAAGAGAACTCATAAGTGTTATTTTACATTAAAAACACACTTATTTCATGTAGGAGTTAACTTAATTTTTGTGTGGTTGATGCATTTTACTAGGATATGATTTAGATGTACGGTAAGAGAGTGCAAAATTGAGGAAGAAGAAGTTTATTGATGTTGCAACTAAAGAGCTTGACGGCTTTTCCTGTGACTTGAATGAGGTGGAATTGTTCATTTTCTCGGTACACCAAAATGGACATTATTTCATGATTTGCATCAATATGACAACCGGTGTTATGCAATTGATTGATTATGATGAAGGGTCACCAAATTACAACAATTCTCATAAACATTTGGTACATTATTCGGTTTCATATATTTTTTTTATAATCAAGTCCTATATTGTTTTTGTTTTTTTTACAATCTTTTCATTATTTATATATGCGAGAAGTGCATTTTCTAGTTTGATGCAATTTCACGGTATTGTTTAAGGACTCGTCTTTGCCCAAGACATTGCAAGCTTTAGTTTGTGTTGTGTTGATATTGGTTGGAAAAATATTGACGATCATAGCAACTACGGAGTTTATTTAATGAGACACATGGAAACTTTTATGGGTTTGAAGAAGTGGGATTGTGGTCTTAAGAAGAACGATCTGAGGAGCTTGAACAGGACTTCGGAACAAGTATTGTCTTGAGATTGTTAGGAGTGATGTGAATCAAATTCAATCTTAGCTTTGAAGTGTTTAGGTGTAATTATAAGAAGTTTTTGGTCTAGTATGAATTTTATTTTGTGAACGATTATTAGTTCCATTAACTTGGAGATATGAGTTTTTCAACTCATTATTTTGGCTAAATATAAGTACATTTCTCTTATATTTTATCTCATGTTTTTAGTAGTGATGTTTTTGCCTATACTAAGTACGTTTTTGCTCATTTTATACATGTTTTTTATCATTTTAGATATACCTCATGCATATGAGCATCAATGAAATTTGCTTATTTTAAGGTTTGTTTTGCTCATTTTATTAACGTTTTACTCATTTTCATAATTATTTGCTCATTTTTCATATACACGATGCTACGACTCTAATACTAGCAATCCGAGCAAAAATGAAATTTGTTCATTTTAAGGTTTCTTTTGCTCATTTTAACAATTTTTTACTCATTTCAAAATTATTTGCTCATTTTTCATGTACACGATGCTACTGGCTCTAATACTAGCAATCCGAGCAATAATTAAATTTGCTCATTTTGAGGTTTGTTTTGCTCATTTTAGAAAGTTTTTTGCTCATTTTGAAAAATTATTTACTCATTTTACTTCCTCCTATTTCTTTTAGTTGTTCCATTTTTCTTGTACACGTTTGTCAATGTATAATTTAAACTTTTTATGAGCAAAAAAATTGAAAAGTAAATATTTTCAAGTATGTATTGAGATGAAACTAACAAGATTTCACTTATTTATTAAGAAAAATAACCATAGACAGATCTAAATATATTACATGAATAGTGTTAAAAATTAATATGGAATAATTAGCTTTTTTTCTTACAAAAAAGTAACAAAAGATTAGATGAATAGTGTTAAAAGTTAATATGTGAATAATTAAGATATAGGAGACATGTATGAATAGTGTTAAAAGTCAATATAAAACAACTAAATGGAGGAGGCGAGGTATGACTATGAGGCTCATATCCGTATAATTAAATTTGCTCATTTTAAGAAAAATTTTGCTCATTTTTCATATACGATGTTCTTGCAAGTAGTTATAGCGAGATGAGCGTGAAACGAAATTTGCTCATTTTAAGCTCCGTTCGCTCACGAAATTTTGTAGTAAATTACAAAACCAAAGTCAATATGAATCTTATATATTGTATTGCTAATGTAAAACAATAAATTAGAAATATCAATAATCTTTGTTGCCTAACCCTTTCTTCTCTTCAAGTATTCTCTTTAGGTGAACGATTCTTACTACCTGAATAAAATCAAATAAGGTTTTAGTATTTGCTATTTTAGAATTGGCATATTGATAATTGGTATTGATTCTACTTCTATTCTTAACTTACCTCATTCTATGTTTCTCTTTTTTAGAGGGCGATTACGACTATCATGAGTTGAGAGTTGACCACATCATCTACAAAGTCTCTCCTTTTTGTTGCTCGCTTCAATGGCTATCTCTTGATCACTTTTTTTTCTTTTTCCCGTACCACTTCCTTTGTTTGAAGACTTGTTTGAAGGGAGTATATCACCCGATATTGTATTAGAACCAACAAACAACTCAATATGTTTGTCTTTAGCTTTGTTGCTCATCATTTTCTTTTCCGGATTTCATCTCCTTTTCAAAAGCACATAACCTTTCCAATAATGACTCAAGATGGTTAGTGTTACTTTCAGCAAGGCTTATACATGAGAAGAATTTGGACCAAATATCCCCAACAACTCTTTTCTTCGATTATTTTCTATACCATCCAAGTCCTCACAAAAGTTGAAGATGGGCTTTTTTTGAAGCATCTTTAGTCCACCGATGCAATATAAACCGCTTTGGAATTTCGGTCAAAAAATTTCCTTTTATCACAAAAAGTATGTGCCGACATAATATTCCCATGGATTCAAACATCTTACGGGAACAAAAACAATCTTGAGAACCAGGAATGTAAGTTACATGGTATGTTTTCTTCCTTGTATTATCCGCAACTTGAAACTCCTCAACCCCTTCCTCTATTTGTACTTTGTAAACTCCACAATTGAAAATTGCATTTTAAAAATTCCTTTGGAACTTATAGAACATGTTGTGTGTGTACACAAGAGATGTGTGCTTCTCTAAAGGAAGAGGGGTAATGAGACGGGGCATTGAATTCTTAGAATCATAGTTGAGTTTATCATGGGCATGTCTTTGCGCATCCATGGCGGATTCTATCCGAAACCATAACTCAACTAGAAGCAGATTTGCATTTGTAAAGAAAGTGAAAAAGTTGTTCTCGGACTACGAAATATGTGTGGACCTCAAAATACCACCCATGAAAAGATCTTGAAAGTAAGAAGGGATCCACATATGTCTTATGCTAAACATATCTCGTAAACCATGAATCATTCTCTAAGCTAAATTCACACATCACGAGAATGCCACCCTTTGTCAAATTCATCCGGCTCAAGGTCTCTATCCCAAACAACTGCATTCAATTTCTCAAGAAACCTCGTATTTTAGCACATATCTGGACCTACTTTTACAGGCACTTTTTTCATGATATGCCACATGCAAAGTCTATGAATTGTCTAATAAAAAACTCTTACAATTGCTTGTTTCATGGCCGCATCTTGATCGGTAATAAGACAAGTAGGTTGACAATTACCCACGACCTTTAAAAAACATTCAAACAACCAAACGAAAGATTCTAGATCTTCCTTTGCAAGTAGACCCATACCAAAAGTGACGCATTTTCCATGATGATCAACTCCCGTAAATGGAGCTAGAACCATACAATATTTGTTGGTATCAAATGTTGTATCAAATGAAACCATATCTCCAAAAAGAGAGTAGTTTTTCCTACTAATGGCGTCCGCCCAAAATACTCTAGTCAAATGCCAAGCTTCATCTAAACAATAGTCGAAGAAGAACCCTCCACCACTATTGCTTACCGTTTGTTTGAAATTATTTATAAACATATCAGCATCAACATCTCGTATGTAAGCTTTGACATCCCGACTAAAGTTCTTAAAATCAACCAATGACGCTCCTAAATTATTTATAAACATATCGGCATCAACATCTCGTATGTAAGCTTTGACATCCCGACTAAAGTTCTTAAAATCAACCAATGACGCTCCTACATTCTCATATCCACCTACGTGCTCTTTTGTCAATCTAAAAGATTTGTTTGGTCCAACATTTAATCTTGAATTATCAAATATGAACTTCTTGTGAAAAAGAGTCATGTTTCGAGAATTTTTAAGAAAATGCATGCTTTTAGGAGTGGCGAATAGATGGTTATGAGATTCATGAAAAAGATATACCATGAATTTTCCATCACTACGCTTTCTCAAACCTATCCTTGCTTGACAACCACCACGATTTATACTTCTTTTCGAGAATTAGAGCTTGTTGTAGCTTTACTTTTTGCTTTACTCTCACCATCTTCTTTAAATCCTTGTTTATTACAATAGATGTATTTCAAGTAAATATTACCTTCCTTATCTTTTTTTTTTCGTGCCAATCTTTGACAAAACTACAAAAGCGAGCATAAGCTTTATAAAACTCAATACCATCGGCTATAGAATCAAAAGGCATACCCACGAGTTGGTTTCAACTTCCGGGGGCGAAGAGGAATCCATTTTTTTGTACCTCTTGGTGTGTAGCATGGACGAGGAGTGAATGTCGAATTTGTTGTCTGATCATTAGAAGTCTCAGTAGCAACACTTTGAGTTGTATCAACACAAGGAGTTTGAGTTGGAGTTGTAGTTGCAATTGCAATGGGAGTTGTATTAACACATGTAGTTGGAGTTGGAGTTGGAGCAAATTCTTTGTCTTCTATTTTCCTATATCACTACTCCTAAAAAAAAACCTTCCTGTTCATAGGAGTGCAAATTAAAATAATCGGTAAGCATATAAACATTTCATTGTTTATATAATAAAAAATGAAATTTGCTCATTTTAAAGTTTCTTTTGCTCATTTTAAAGTTTCTTTTGCTCATTTTTTAAGAATTATTTTACTCATTTTAAAAATTATTTGCTCATTTTTCATATACCTGATGCTACCGAGCTATAATACTAGCAACCGAGCAAAAATGAAATTTGCTCATTTTGAGTTTGTTCTGCTCATTTTAAAAATTATTTGCTCATTTTACTTATACCTGATGCTACTGGCCATAAGACTAACAATTTCAGCTATAATGATATTTGCTCATTTTAACGTCTGTTCTGCTCATTTTAAGAAGTTTTTGCTCATTTTAAGAAAAGTTTGCTCATTTTAAGATTTTTTTAGTCATTTCAAAGTTATTTGCTCATTTTTCATGTAGGCTGATGCTACGACTCTAATACTAGCAATATGAGCAAAAATAAAATTTTCTCATTTTAAGGATTATTTTACTCATATTAAGAAGTTTTTGTTCATTTTTAATGTTTTAAACTCATTTTACATATACATGCTGCTACTGACCTTAATGCTAGTAATTGAGCATATATGAAATTTGCTCATTTTAATGTCGTTTTGCTCATTTTGAGAACTTTTTGCTTATTTTAATGCTCTTAACTCATTCAACATATACCGGATGTTCTTGGCCCTATCTTGGCAATTGAACGAATATGTAATTTGCTCATTTTAATTTTTTTTTGCTCATTTGACATATACCTAATGCTACTGACCTAATACTACCTATTGAGAAGATATGAAATTGTTCACCAAAAAAAAAAAGAGAAGATATGAAATTTGCTTATTTTAAGATACGTTTTACTCATTTTGAGATTTTTTTGCTCATTTCCTGAATTTAAGCATATTCACAATGACTATTCTCTTTCACAACGAGAAATAATGAATATGTATTTATACACTACATCGTCCCAAACTTCGAGTCTTTTTCTTCATTGATACATGCATTAGGGATGTTTAAAGATCGACATTCATGGATACACATGAATTACCTTCAAGTTCCTCTTAATATGAATCCATTGAAATGAACTTGAAGCAGTACTCAAACTAAACCTAAATCACGAGCAACCGAAAATTAGGGATTAGGAAATCGAAATTCGAATCTAACAAATTGATTAACGTCGTATGAAATTTGATTTGAAAGTTTAAAGATCGACATTCATGGGTTTTGGAAGGAGAATTTTTGGTGTTATAGAGAGAGAAATAGAGGATCAGAGATACCTGGTATAAGCTTGCAATTTCACGATATGGGTTAGTAAGGCTGCATGAAATCTAACGGTTGAGATTAGATTGATGTTTTCAACGGCTGAGATTATAAGTTTTCAGTTTTCAGCCTAAGGGAGGTTTTCAGCGGATCCTACCTCTATATATATATATATATATATAAGCCAGGGGAGCTATGGTGTCTCCCTATGAAAAGTCTTTTTTCTCCTTAGCTAAATATATAATTGGATATTCGGATTTTCTACTATTATATGCTTTTCTAATTTAAATATGGGGTCAAAATTCCAATAATAAACTAAATAAGTATTAACAAAGTAACTTGACATAATGAGAAAAATGGTTACTCAATAAAAAAAATTACAAATTTAATTTGACCATAAGACTTTACATCTAAATGTTCATCACAATTTCTAAACACTTTATAGATTACATTAGTTTATACAACAATAATTATAAATCACACTTCTAAAATTATATTTAGATGAAATTTACTAAGAACAGACCCAAACAATCGACGCACGCATCGCGTGCATAGAAGGCTAGTATATATATATGTTTAAGTTCATATGAGAACCATCCTTATGGTGAGAACCGTGAGAACCATTCATTTTTCCTCATTTTACGAAGATTTTTCTCATTTCACAACGTTTTTTGCTCATTTTTTTGTTATGCTTAATTTATGTTATTGCTCATTTAACATTTTTATGCTCATTTCACAATGTTTTTCTCATTATACATTTGGTTAATTTTACGTTTTTGCTCATTTAACTTTTTTATGCTTATTTCACGATTTTTTCGTTTTGCATTTTTTGTCATTTTACGTTTTTGCTCATTTAATGTTTTCTACTCATTTTATGTTTTTGCTCTTTTTTTTTTTGCTCATTTTATGAAGTTTTTGCTCATTTTTAGTGGTTCTCACGGTTCTCACCATAAGAAGGTTCTCATTAAAACCCTATATATATATATATATATATATATATATATATATATATATATATATATATATATATATATATATATACATACACACACAAATATTTTTTTCTGATTTTTGAAGAAAAAACACACTTACTACATTATTTACATAAATGATATCATTTATGTACAGAAATATTATCATTTATATATGAGTGTCAAACATGGTAAATGTTAGCTTAAAATAGACCAATCGAGATGCTCTGTCTTTATCCTTGTAGTGACACCCACAATACTCATACAACTCTTCAAATACTCCTCTTATCCTTGGACTTTCTAGTGATGAACTCCAAATTGTTGCTTCTAACTAAACCTCTATTTCCTACTCACCCCGTTTCGAGATTTTAGAGGGATAAGGGCGAACATATAAATTGGGGCCCTAATTAGGTCCAACAAAATTCAATCAACTCTCATAATTTGAGTGTCAAACATCGTAAATGTTAGCTTAAAATAGACCAATCGATATCTCTTTCTTTATCCCTGTAATGACACCCAGAATACTCATACTACTCTTCAAATACTCCTCTTATCCTTTGACTTTCTAGTGATGAACTCCAAATCGTTGCTTCTGACTAAACCTCTATTTCCTACTCACCCCGTTTATGATATTTTAGAGGGATAAGGGCGAACATATAAATTGGGGCCCTAATTAGGTCCAAGTTTTTTGAAGTTTCAATTTTTCGATCTACATCGGCTGGACAATTTTTTTTTGGCTTTTACATAACTTTTCTATAAAATTTAATTATACTATATTTTTTATGTACTTTTTATAGATAATACATCGAAAGATTATTATTACATTATTAATACCTATATTTTTCAAGCATTAAATAAAATATGATTATAGACCTAAAATAAGATAATTATTTTAAAGTGAAAAAAAGAAAGTAAAAATTATTTTAAACGACCCAAACAGGGTTCAGACCAACTTTTTTTAATCCTCCCTATGTTTCGGAAACTTTCAGTTTTTCGGTCCTTAGTGCGGTCCTAGAATCCAAATATTTTAGAAGCTTAATAAACTTGTGCCAAATTTAGGGAGAAAAAGAGGTGAACTAGCTAATAAGATTTTAGGAATTAGAAAGATGTGTAAGATGTATTTATCACTTATCCATATATTATATTTTTTATCATTGTTTGTGATTTATATGTCAGGTTAATATAATCTGGTTGTAATCTAATTAGATTTGTCTGAATATTTTTAAAACATCAACTTTTATAATTTATACAAATACGTAATCAAAGATATTAAGCCTTAAAATTTTAATTAGTAATCGCAAACTGTCAAAGTGTAGCTACTTTGGTTAGACACAAGAACTATTGTTTATAACGATTTTTTCCAGTAATTCCCTCCGTCCCTAAATAGAGTGCCAATTTTTTCATTTATGTTTGTCCCTAATAGATTTTCCATTTCCTTATTTGGTATGGACCACCAATTAAAATATTATTTTACTTTCAACTTTTATAATATCACCACTTTCCCATATGGCCCACATTCTCTCTCCTTAATAAACAATTCATAAAAGTGTACCAACTTCAATATTTAATTATGATTTAATACAACTAAGGTCCTACACATGATTTCTTCTTAATACTTGTGCCCAAAAGAAATGGGCACTCTATTTAGGGACGGAGGGAGTAATTCACAATATACCTTCCAACTTTTGGACATTCACCAAATACCCCTGACTTTTACACCAATAACATAACATGTCCTTTTGACTAACGAAAGGTTAACGTCGTTAGTCATTAGCTCCTAATTAACCCATAACCTTAATTTAATCTAATTAACTCAATAACCCTAACTCCTAATTAACCTTAATCACTCTTCCTCCATAACAACCCTACCAATAACCCTAACTTGCGGCTGCTGCAGATGATGGTGATAATAATAACAATATTATTATTATTTATTATTATAATTATTAGTATTATTATTATTAGTATTATTATTATTATTATTAGTATTATTATTATTATTATTATTATTATTATTATTATTATTATTATTATTATTATCATTACTACTTATTACTTATTTATCGATACTCTCCCTATTCTTTCAATGATTGATTAAAGTAAAAATACAAAGATGATATTCATATTTCATTTGTAGAATGTTTTCAGTGCTATTGTAATACTTTCTTAGAGTTTATTACATCATATGGAGTAAATAACTTTTTTCGATAAATATTAATTATCTATTATCATCCCGATGTAATTACAATAACTCTAAATGTTCATGCTATTAATACTAAATTTATTATTTATTATAAAATAAGGTACAATTTAGAGAAATTATCTACCACTTGACACCGATAGAAGTGAGGACAATAATATTAGAATTAAATTTATGTTTATTATTGTCTTTTAAAGTGATTATGTAATTACATCATGTACATACAAGGCTAATACTCCATCTGTTACTTTTTAGTTTACTTACTTCACTTAGGGAGAGAACCAAGGAGGAAGTATAAAAGTATGAATGGAAACTGAAAAGGTGGACAGAGAAACTAAGTGGTTGTTTAGTATACATGAAATTATATAGGCAACAGAAATTGTAATATCTCAATTTTAAAAGTTATTTTTATTGAGTTTCTGAAAAGTTATAACAATAATCTTTTTTTAGAAAATCTGTTTAAATAATAAGCCATTTCCGTTTTTAAGCTTTAAAAAAACTCGAAATTAGTTAAAAAATTTAGTAAATCAAATTTTTTTTGTTCAAAAAAAATTGAGAGAAAAGAAAATTTTGAGAAGTATAATTTGAGTGGGTTTTGGGAAAAGATCAGATTTTCAAGAGTTATCTTTAGAGGAAACCCTAATTTCTCCCTATCACTATAAATACCTTTATCACCCAATTGCAAAACCATGCAAACCATAAATTTTCTTTGAGTAAGTTCACCTTTCTTCTTCCCTGATTTTCATTCTCTTTTCCGGTTTTTTTTAGCAAAATCATCAAAAATCAGATTTCTCTTTACAAAAAAAATATAGTAATAAAACTGTAACCAGCACCGCGGTGTCGGCAGAGTACCGGTGCTGGCCGGCCATCACCTTTCTTCTTCCTTCGTTCTTCTTCTCTTTTCTTCTTTGTTCTTTTTCTTTCTCATTATTATTTCCTCTTTTCTTCTGGTTCTCGCGTGCGACCAACAGCAACACGACATTAGTTTTTGATTTATGCCCTCAACCCTTTTTTATTTTTAAAAACAAAAAAATATAAAAGAAAAGGGTGTTTTGATTGTCCCCGTGTGCAGCAAGTTCACGTGATGAATTCGTGACTTGCTGTCACATATAATTTCTTGGCAAATTTATTTACAAAGTTTGTGACAATATGTCACGTTTTCCAGTAAAGGTTTTTATTATTTTATTAATTTTCTTTTTCTACTTTGGTTATATAACTTTACTAATTATTAATTTTACAAACTTTGGTCCTATCTTGGGATGTTATTGAATGACTAACTTTCGGTAATATTATTTGTTGGGACTTATTAATGTAAGTACTCATATAAGTACTCACTAGTTTTAGGACCCGTGCATAATGCACAGGAGTATTTTTTGCTTTATAACATATTTAAAAGAAGTCATATAATAACAATGAAAAAAATTACACAAACTCATAAAATCATAATGTAAGAGTGGTGAAGAACACAAATTACAAATGAAATTTCTAAATCAATTTATATGTTTGCAAACACTTCCTTGTAAACTACATTTGTATGTACTTGTTCGCACACCGTGATCTTTATCAAACGGAAGGATCTTGAGACCTGTTTTACTCGTAACTCTGGAAACGACAACATAAAATTGTCCATGGCTGAAAACGGGTCTCGGGAGATACAGGCCTACATGAGACAGAGATTGTCCTTGACTTTTGTTTATAGTCATAGTAAAACAAACCATTAAAGGAAACTGCCGTCTCTGAAATTTTATAGGAAATTTGGTGGAGTCAGACGGGGTCAGCGTCATTCTTGGAATAAATATTTTTTCTCCGACATTGCTTCGGGAAATAGTAGTAGCTTCAATAACACGATTGCCTAAATGATTGACGACTAAACTCGTGCCATTACATAATCGAGATGTTTGGTCAATATTCCTTAGAAGCATGACTGGTGCACCAACCTATAATCGTATGCTATGATTCGGGAGCCCTGAGCAGCTTATTGTATTGAGGAATTCAGTGGAGTATATTTCATGTACTCTAAAATTGCCTTCTTCTTTGCTTATAGCATCCGGAATCAAGTATACTTTCTCTTCTCCAGAAATGGTAGATAGAACATGATCATTAACTATCTCCACTATCTCATTTGTTGGCACAAAAATAGCTCTTTCTTGGAAGTATTTAGCTTCCCAAATATGCTACTGTAGGTCTGCGTACGTGCTATCAACAACTGCTGAAATTGGATTCGCCCCTGGATCTATAAGGACGACTTTTGCAACCTTAATTACGGCTTCACCATCATTAGGACCCCCAGACTTTCCGTCTCCAACGCTTAGTATCCAATCGGAGAATTATCGTAATTCATCAACATCTGATTTCGAAGAACCTGCTTGCAGTCTCATATTGCGAGTAAGCCTTAGGACCTTACACGAATCCACAAGTAAGAGGAATTAATGTTAACGAACACGATATCTTGCCTCATTCCCTTTGGTACAACTGATAATATCTGCATGAGATCATCACCAAATACCAGGACTTTGCCACCAAAAGGTCGATGCAAGTTAGTCCTATCAACCGACTTCATGACGTCCCTCAAACTTCTATCAAGTGCTTCAAGATAAAACTTATGCATCATGGCCTCATGGGCGCTTCATCCCAAATGATAAGTTTTGTCTTAATAAGAAGAGCACCCAAATTCGACCCTGGGTGAATGCCAGCGCATGTTGAATTCTCAGTTACATTCAAAGGGGTACCAGATCTCGAATGAGTTGTTCTTCCTCGTGCAAGGAGGAGAGAAGCAATTCCACTCAAAGCTACCGACAATACGATTTCGCCCATCTTCCTTATTGCAGCACATAATGTCATCCAAACATATTTTTTACCCGTCCCTCCATAGCCGTAAACGAAAAAGACGCCTCCATCTTGACTCGACACATCATCCATTACTTCTCGATAAATCGTCAACTGCTCATTAGTTAAACCTTTATACAGCTTGTCGTGTTCCAAGGTCATTTCCTCTATGTCGTACGAAAGCTCATCTGCTATGAGCTTGTTTTGTCCTTCAAACATGATTAGTTCATCTGGAAAAGGCATTTCATTGAATCTACGCAAGCTGCTACCATTACATCGTCAGTTAGCTGGAGATCTGTGAAAATATAAATTCAAAGGAGGCAATAATCTACATTTAGTATGCACATTGGTTAAAAATATCTTATTACTTACTAAAAATGTTATGATAGTTGTTTACCTTTATTCTTTTGAATAGCACGCTGCTTGTACAGAATGTCATCAGATAGTAACCACCAAGTCTTCTGCCAAATTTCCTCTGGCTTCGACAAACTCCCAGATAACAGTAACATGGAGAACAAATGTCTTAGGTAGTGCCCTGATTCTCTAAAACTTGCTTCCGTTATTGCGTCAACGTATTCCTTGTCATCATCAAGTAACTCCCTTGCGTAGCAAGCTTCCTTGAATGTAGGATACACTACGCCATCAACCATCCTAATATCTTCGTAGCATGTCGCACCTTTTACAAAATTGAGCAAAGTTCTAAGATAGAACTTCTCTCCAGATCCTGGTGTGACGTGGTAGATTCGTCCTATTGCAAAACTTTTACTTCTTGGTGTCCACTCTCTCTGAGCTTGCTTCCACACAAATTTTGTAGGGAACTCCACATAACTGAGCTCTTTGGCTTTTGCATATTTTACGTTACATTCCATCCAAGATAAAAATTTTGTATTATCTTATAAATTTAAGATTTTACGAAGTTTCTCCTAAAAGAATGGTGTGAATATTAACTTGTGATCAAAATATATATAATCGCGTGTTAAGATTGTTTTAAAACTGGCTTATGACCCGTATGTTCAGTGGTTCATGTAGTTAATGTCATAGTGGATCATGTGACCCACCATTTTATTTTATTTTTAAAAATTGATTAAAAAAGTTTTTACTTTGTATACTGCTTCCCTCATATGCTCAAATAAAATCACAACCACCACCGACATTCACTCATACACCCGCTTCCGCTCCCGTTTTCGACAGTCACGCTAACCCTCTATCTCTAGCTGTCTAGCACCACCGATGCACCACATCAGGCCACCCACTGGCCACTGCCCACTTTGCCATGATTTTCATTTTTCTCTTTTTGTTTGAGTTCAATTACTACTTAAGATTTACTAAATTACATCGAATGGTTGTTTTTCGTGTTTAATGATATCTTGTGTAAAGTCATATATTAGCTCGTGATTTAAAATTACACGTTCACCCTTTCTCTCTTATTGTCTTGAACCACCGTTGTACTGCACCGCCGGTAATTTTGGCAGGCGTTATCCATATAGAAAATATTGGCTATAACTACACATAAGGGAGTGATTGCACATAAATGAGAATCTTTAATAACCTGTGATAAAAGTCTCATTATATTATTTTTGTTATATATACTTGTTTTATAGTCTCGTAGCATTATACGTTACATTGAAAATTAATGTAAACTAATTTTTAATACTCACTTTGCTCTAGAGTAATCTTAGTACTTTTCATTTTCTTTTGTCTCATAATATCATTTACATTTTTATGGTAGGAAGGATGTTTCTACGTAAAGCAACTTTTGAATGTTCAGCATGTTTTTACTCATCTTGCATTATGTGATTTTTCATTTTGTATTTATTATGTTCTCCGGTTATAGATTTCAATTCTTAATTTTTAATTTTTCATTACTTCTATTTGTTAGATACTTTCAAATATGTTGCTTATTTCACATACATCAAAATTTTGTAACTATATGCTAATGTTCAACCATGTCACTTTCCATAAAAAAAATTGTCACTGAAAAATCTAATGAATATAACACTATTTATGACCATATACATTCTTAAAGCTTTAAGTTTTATTCTTTTCTTTATGTGTTACCTCTTTTTTGTTTATATATTTCTTTCGTAGTCTTGTATGTTTTATTTCAAAATCAAAGTAAATTAATTATAATACTCTCTATGTTCTGTAGTAATCCTTGCACTTTTCTTTTTTTATTTCGTAGATACTATTTACACTTTTATTCTGAAAAGGATCATTCTACCTAAAGCAACTTCTTACAACTACTAAAATTTCAGGTCTCACAAACTTTCTCATTCTAATAAATATATATCGCTATCTTCTGTCATATGTGTTAATTAATTAAATTTGAATATATCCCACTATATCCTATCATCCACGGACTAATATGTTTTTTATTGGATCTTTTGTTGTTTATAGATGTTATGGTTGTAGTAAGGATGGGGTTTGATTAAGTTCTATGGCTTCTTTTGTTGTTACATAATACATGTGGCTTATCTTGTAATTTTGCCTGGGCCATTAGCTTTCGCTAATGACCCTATTTAAGTAATATACTGCCTCTGTATTTTTTTAGTTGCACCATTTGCTTTTTCACATTTGCCGAGACGCTTCTTTGAACGTCAATATCTCTTATTGGGTTTAAGTAAAAATTATAAAAATTTGATATTTGAAATCCTCGCATTGAGACGAATCTAACAAGACCCCACTTGACTATGTTTTTTCTTATATAATGGTGTGAGATAGCTTAACAAAATTGGTTGATGAATAGTGGCAAAAAGGCAAATGGTGCAACTAAAAAAATACGGAGGTAGTATCTCCCTCGTTCTGTTAAAAAAAGATGTGCATAAAGTTGAATCACAATATTTCATCACAGGGAGTACTAATACGTGGAGGATTTCTATCACTCATCAATATATAATTGATGTAGTTGACACATGGCTATATCATTCATTTATAGAAGAAATAATTAATGTATAGGCCCATACTAAGCTACTACATAACTACATTTATTTGATCACATATTATACTCTTCTTAACTTTTTTTTATCTCTCTCTTGTTTAATATTTAAATCACTCTTTCTACTATATATTGTCCTACTTATCTATATCTATATTAATTAAAATCAAACATAGTTTTACACTCCTACTAAATTCACATTGCTTAGATAATCTCCATTCCAATCAAGACACTACAAAATAATTGCACAAACTTTTATTTTCACCCAACATAATTTTTTATCTTCTTTTACGTTGCTTAATTTTTATTTTTTAAAAAAATTTCTTTGCTTGACTTTGCTAGCCTTTTCTACCTTTTTCTTTATCTATCTTTTCTTTTTACTTGTTTTAAACGATATCAACTCACTTCTTAATTTTCTACCTTTCTCACTCCTCAATTACTAACCCTCTGTACATGCAAATTTGAGTTTATGGGTTCTTAAAGCTTTCAAGATTACTACCATTACACCAATTTTACTGAACCAATTTCTGGGCTTCTTTCTCATGAAATTTGAACAATATCGTGGTAAAATTTGTAGGTGAATTTTTTGGGCCATTTTTTTGGAGTTTTTTCCTCAAGATCTGTAGATTTTTTTGAGTGTTTTTTGTGTGACGTATATCAAGATCTGAAGTTTTGGGGCCAATTTAACGTGAGTTATATCTGGTATGTTATCTAAGAAGAACAAAAGAAGGTAGTATATTGAAGAATTTCATTCAAGAGATTACCTGGGCTAAAATTTCAAGCAAGACGTCTTGAGATAGCATGAAGATTTAGGATTTACAAATTTGAGGTGAGTTAATTTTTGGGATAATATATCAGATAGGCCTTTTCCCAAATAACCCCGACATTTTAGCCCCTATCGCAGATAACCCTAAATTCGTATTTTGTCATTAAACTTGACGGAAAACATGACGGTGTTAAGTATTTGATATTTATAATTAAAAACCTAGTTCTTTTTAAAAAAAAATGTTCTTCATCCCCCCCCTCTCTTGTTCTCCATCCCCTTAACATGTCTTCCTTGATTTATTTTCTCCAAACCAATAACTTGAATTCCTTCTTTGATTCATAAATAACTTGAATTTCTCGAAATTGTTCCAACATCCTTGGTGGCTTCTGTCCAATACTCTCCGGCGGTGGCGGGGTGTTTTTTCCTTTTCTCTTTGAACTGATGCTTTTGCCTCTCTGGATTTCTTATCGTGGCTAGTTCGTGGGGGTGGTGGTGGTTTATTGTGTGGGTTTTACAAGACTGTTGGGTGGATTTGTAGAGGTTAGGTCTTGCTTTCTCTCAGATCTAGGTGGTGGTTGGGGTCGTGGTGGTGGTTGTGTGGTGGTTGACTGGTTGTGGTGGCCAAAGGTAGTCGATGTATCGATAGAATGGTCGTGGTATGGGGTAGGTTTACAGGGGTGTGTTTTAGGCCATACTTCTCTCTTTCTACATCCTAAGATACCCATTTCCACACCTAGCCATTAATCTCCTAATTTCCCAAAATCAGTTCTTGCCAATTACTCATACTCACAGGTGAAACTACTTCTACAATATTAAACAAATCCACAAAATAACCAAAACCCAAAAAAAATTCAGCACAAAGTTGCCAACGACAACATAACAATAAGAAAACACTATAAATCAAAACAAACCCATAACACTAACCAACAAATTTCAAACAGTGACCCAAAATCTTAAGGACCCCAATAGCAATAATACCAAAAGAAAACTAAATCTAGCTACGAGACAAAAAATTGTTCAATAATCATCTAAAATAACTAAAAGTGGAGAGAGTGAGAATCAGGGGTTGGTGGTGGAGGTGGAGGAGAGAAAACCAAGAGGTGATGTAGGAGGTGGAGGAGAGAGAGAAAATCAGGGGGTGGTGGAGAGAGAATGAACGGAGAAGCAAGTGGAGTAACAATGGAGAAGGAGGAGGTGGAGGAGAGAGAGAGGGGATGAAGATATGGCAGAGGGTGAAGAACAAGCTAAGGAGAGAGGATGAAGAACAATTGCCTTTTTTCATTTAAAAAATAGGTTTTTAATTGTAAATATCAAATAGTTAACACAAGTTTAGGGTTATCTGCGATAGGGGCGAAAATGTCGGGGTTATTTGGGAAAAAGACCTATATGTCAGGGTCATCTGAGATAATATCCCTTAATTTTTTGGCTTTTACAAAGAAAATTTCGTTCATCCTTTTTGGGCTAAATTTATAAATAAATATCATTCATAAATATACTTCCAACATTATAAGTAAATTTTTTTGGTCTAAATTTCGTTGAAAGTAAATTCATTCAATTTTATTATAAGTATGTATTTTTTTAGGTAAGTGTGCTAAATTCAACTAAAATTCAAAGTCTACATCATCCATTTACACCTAATTGTACAATAAATTTTTTTGGGTTTTTTTAAATTCTGCATGCTATATAAGAAGAATAAACAATACACCTTTTTTTTTAACAAAAAAAGTTGATTCGTTAAGAAATTAGCCATGATTGAGGTAGTATTTCCTCTTCCTCGACTTGAAATTTAGTCTGATTTATTGTCCATTTTTCTTTGCTTGAATTATAGCTAGATGCAAATACTAACAGTGAAGAATGACGATTTTATTTTTATGTACAATGAGCAAAGTAAGAATCACAAATTAGTGATTAATACTTTGGTGACAGCATTTTCTCACCAGAGAACACAAGCTTATTTTTTCGTGTACTAATCTTTTAGTTTCGTGATTGCCAAATGGGAAGAAGTTTTTTTTTTCTATGATTCATGGATTTCAATTGACCCTATTTATACATGTATATTGTGAAGCGTGTGCATTAAGATACAATGCATAATTAGTGCAATTTCCTTAATATCAGCGCAAATCAAGGACATGTAATTGCATATTCATATTTAAAACAAAAAAAGATTCATGAGTTAGCTTAAAAAACGTATGCAATAAGCTTCACCTATAGTATTTTATGGAAAACAGAGAGATTAACGCCAATCATGGGGATTTTGAATTTTTTCAATTTCTGTAAACTCCTTAGTGGGCCGTGTGCAGTATTCTGATATACAATTATGGCAACAATATATTCACTCCTTAATTAGCTGTCAATTGGCAATTAACATATGCATTTTAAAAATTCGAAATTAAGGTTGATTGACAATTAACATAGGCAAAAATAAGGTTGATTGAGAAATTAAAATCCTTACCATAAGTTACCTTTTTTTTGGAAATGTTTAATTTCGGCCTTCATTACCCCGATTTCATGACTTTAAATGCCTAATATTTACGCCATAATCAGAATGATCCGATTTATAATTTTTTTAATCCGATTTATAATTAAATTGCCACGTGGACATCCTGTTGAAGAGTTCTTACTTTTCAATGCTCTAGAATTGTTTGGTGATTGTGAGCTTGCCCCGTAGGATTTATGATTTTGCTTTAGATAATTATATAGATAGATATGTATGTACAAATCTAACATGACAATTATAAAGAATGGAGGGAGCATACTTTAGAGAACGATTTCCTACAATGGCGTCCAAAAGAAGAAATTCCCGTTTGGTGTTAAGAAATATAATAATTACACAATATGGGGTTTTCATTGGCTCAAATTTTGGTTCATATAAAAGATTTACTAACATAGTGTCGAAGCAAAAGAAATTCTTATTTTGGTGTCAAGCCAATTAATGATATTATTTCAAAATTTTATTTAACTTTCTAAAAAAGATGATTGTAATCTGATTTTTTATCTAATAAATTTTTATAATGATGCTCATTACATGACTCTCTTTTGTAATATTGTTAGATTATGCTATAAAACAGTAATGAAAATTTCAAGAGTTTCTAATTAGACATACATATTGAAAGATAAATTTTGATCTTGTGTTGTTATCTAAAACTTTTCCATTTTATCAGTTGATTTATTTGTGCTCACTTGTTGTTTTTGTTTGTGTGCAGCAAGTAAATGATTCATACATTAATCTAGCTAATACTTGCATAGTACTAATTGATATTATTGGCATAAACAAAGACTACTTCTGAATGTAAATATATATAGTTTCTAATGTAATTTAGATCACTAAAAATAGAGACGTTCCATTTCATGGTTTTAAAAAATTATACTCACATTAGCAATGTTTTTTGTTTGAAACTTTCTTTTAATCAAAAAACAATAAATAAAGTTAATTCAAGAATTAAAAAAAAAAGTTCTTCGAATCAATACATGAGTTTGGCCAAATAATAATGATGTTTCAACATTTTATTTAACTTGTTAGAAAGACGGATGTATTAACTTTTATTGGATTTCACTCTCGTCTAATCTAAGTATCTAACTCAAGTACTAAAACCCTCCATTTTGGTTCACTCTCTATCTCTCTCCTCAATCCTCAGTCATCACCCCTTACCCCCAACCCTCTGCCCCCAACGGCCAGCACTAACCCCCATAACCCCAACTTCGAGACGACCACCACCACCTAATCAGTATTTCTAATCAGTTTTCTGCCCTTCTCTACCGCCTCTACACATTTATGTCGCCCCCTTTCCCTTTTTTTCCTTCAACATCATCTTAACTATGAGGTTTTCATGGTCAAATTCGATTATAGAAACTTATGATTTGGGGTTTTCATGGCCGAATTTGACCACCTATAACTATAATTAACAAATAGGAAAAGTACTTATTCATTCATTCTCATTTTTTTCCGTTTTTTAAGTTGTGGGTGTTTTGGTGGTGGTGATGGATATTTTCAAGGTGATTGTGCGACATACGGACGATTTTCGGGTGGTTGGTGTGGTGGTTTTTCTTGTTGTGTTTTGGGAGATGGTTCGAGGGTGGGTCTCTTTTTTATAGTGGTTTTAGGGTTTTTTTCGGTGGTTGGGTGGTGGTTTCAGCCTTTTAGGGGTGGGTTTTTTATATAAAAATTTATTGCAGATCAAATTGGAAGACCATGAAGTAGTTTTGTTAATACATAAATAATCTAATATATACATGTAGTAGCTAAATTAACGCCACTATTAGTGCCTAAAATTTAGGTAGTTTTTGAAAATTGATTATCAAGTTCACATTGAGAATTACATCAGCTAAATAAATTCCTTATATTTTGCGTAATTACTTAAAATCGACCCTTAATTAGAGCAATTATTTCCTTAAGTGGGTTGATTATGTTTTGAAAATCAAGTTGTTAAGGAAAGTCATATTGGAGGCAAGATTTGAGGAAAATGCACAGAAGAAAGAGGGAGCAAAATGCCAAGGGCTTCTCATTTTTTAATGCTTCAATACTTTTCATTGATTAATGCCACGTGGACACCTTAATAGAGTGTTATTAATTTTTGAAACTCTAAGGTTGCTTGGTGATTGTGAGTATGCCACATAGGATTTATCATTTTGCTTTAGATAATAATATAGATACCATCATATTAAAATTATGTTAATGTTGAAAATGTAACTTAATGGATACAAATTGGTGAATTAATGATGTTATAAATGATTTTATAAGTTGACATTGTGACTCTACGAGGCTCAGATGATGGATATATTTAATATTATGAAATATGGACGTTGAGTATTATAATTTTATGAAGTGATTAAGTTGGAAAAAATATTTATTAAGCTAAAGATTTATTGTGTAGTGTTTCATGTGATATTTGATGTGTCATAAATTTTAAAATCCATTAATCATATAAAGTGGAAATACTATTGAGAGAATTATCCTATGGACTTGGATCCTCCATAGGTGATGAACAATACTTAATTTTAATTTTTTTACAACTCTGTTATTGTCTTCCTCCTAATACTATCGGTGCACGTTGCGGATACCCATTAGATTAGTGAGGGGTGTGCACACTAGGGACGTCCTGCAAAACGATATTGGTCATGACTCTAAATTTATTTGGGTGACGACCCATGTTGAAGTAGGTGGTTACTGGGATTAGTCTCGGCCTACTGATGTTCAATTCCCCTTTAATAATTAAATTTGTTGTTGTCTGAATCATATAAACTTGAAGAATTTAAATTGGTTATATGTGTAATATACTTGTTTGTATTATGTTATACACAGTGGCGGAGCCAATGGTGGTCCCAGTTGGTCCCGGGACCAACCATTTTTGGGAAAAAAAATCAAGAAATTTGTGTAACATCAACGGCCACGATTGAAGATATTAGATATAGACGATGATGATGATGTTGATATTTGACGAGGCGGCGAAGAAGGAAAGAAAATCCCAAAAACATTTGGAATTGGTAGCAGCAAAGACGAAGAACTGAGTATGAGGGTGGGGTTTTGTTTTCATTTACCTTTTTCTTTTTCTTTTTCCTTTTATTTTCCTTCCTTTTTTCCCACGCTCTGCTGTACTCTTCGTTTTTTGTTGTTGTCATTCTTTTGTTTTTCTTTTCTCTTTTTTTATTTCTCTCCTTTTTGGTTTACTTTCTAGTTTTCTTATTTTCCTATTTTCTTTTACCTTTCATTACTTTTTCTATTTCCTTTCCTTCTTATTATGAGTAGTATAAATACCATCATGTTGTCTTTTGAGGGTCAAGTTTTTATTGGCCAAGTTTTTATTCACCACTCTTAGTTTTTGGGTTTCTTCAAGTAGAAATTTGTGGGTCGTGAGATGCGAGATCCCGACATCCACCACAGAAGAGGGGTGAGGGTGAGGAAGAGAACCAAGGTGAGTGAGAGAGTAAAATTTGAAGGGGGGTTTGACTTTTGACTTTCTTTTATTTTGTTGATGAAAGTTAAAAATTTTGACAACAAAGCAATATTGTGGCATTGCCACAATAAGCCACGAGAGAAAAGGCTTCCCTCCCTTTTTTGTTCAAGTAAAAGTAAATAAGGTTTCATGATACTAAGTTCTTAAAAAATAGATCGTGTATGGGCTACACAGTATAATACATATTTTCAAGCATGGTTTAATTGGTTGTTTAGTAAATTTTATCAAGTTTTACTTCGATTAGTTAGAACTTAATTTTTAACTTTGTTTGACATATATATTTGTGAACTTAATATTTCCGGTGTATGGTGGTGTGACCAACCATTATCAAATTCCTGGATCCGCCACTGGTTATACAAACTATTTTCAAAATATAACTATTATTATTTTACGGGATGAAGTTGTAATTACTTAGCTTTCACTAATTTGTGTGTATGTGTTTTCCTTTGTTCTTTTCCTATTTAAATTGTGCAGGTTGGTGAAAGGGACTATGTTGTAGGGATGAGTACACTTAGAGCTTTAAGTTCACCTAGTCAAATAAATAATACAGTATTGTTATTTGGGATTGTTTAGTTTTGAATTTGTTTAAGTTAGAGAACATAGATTGGTTTATTTTGATAATTTGGATTGTAAGTTAAAAGTTTATTCTATTAATTAGCCTTGCATTTATTTTTAACAATAGATGCGGCGGTAACACCCTAAAGGTTTAGTCAGATATTTCAAATGAAAAGTAAATGTTTTATAAATTTTTAAACCAAAGTTTTGGGGTGTTACATATTGGAATCAGAGTTTAGGTTATAATAAACTAATTTAAGTTAGGAGTTAAGAAAATGTGTTAAAAAATTATAAGTCTAAGGGTAAATAATATAGGTATTAAATAAAATAAATAATAAACATTAAAATGAATTCTGAGAGTGGGATCGAAAAGGGTTAATGTGCTTCAATATTAGAGCACTTATTTCAGGTGCTTATTAATTGTTTGTTTTCTTTCTTTTTCTGTATATGTTTAGATGGCAAGACAACGAGTAACTACAAGAAAATGTTGCTCTAGGAAGACAGTTTCACCATTGTCACGTTCACCCTATAAGATTGAAATGAAGTATAGAGAACATATTGTTGATTATGTCCACTCCCTGAAGATTGCCATTGTGAGCTATTGTCTTAATCATCTTTTGAAGGCTAATAATTTCCATGTCCCAGAGAGACAAACACACATTCTATTGGAGACACTTCCTAATGAGGGACCATTTAGAGATGTAAAAGACAAATATCATGATGTGATGATCAATAAGCAATTTAACTATAAAAGATATATGCATAAAGGAAGATGGTTTCTTACCATAGAGTATCTAAGTGGGGTTATGATTGATACCATGAAACATCGGAATTTGTAAATGTACCTATTATTCTTCAAGTGAGAGTGAGGGAGTAGCATCTGATGACATTGAAGGAGAAGATGATGAGGAGGACTACAATTCACCACTTCCAAACCTTGAAGCAAATAAGGATGATGAGGAAGACCCCGAAGAGGAAAAGGAGTAATCTAATATAGTCCACTAATGATAGGATTTAGAAATTTATAATTATAATAAGGTCACTTGGACCAAACTGTTTAGTAGTATTAAGAATTCTATAAGTTTGTTTCTATAGATATTTTAGAATAATTGTTAGGAATTTTATTACTTGACTATTTTAATTTGAGTTGAATAAAAATTTAAGTTCTTGTTATGGTTGTTGTTTACTTGCCAAATTGATGTTATGTGGAAGCAATGCAAATATTGCCTTGCAATGTTATAATGTAATATGTTTTGATTGAGGCATATAATTTTCTTATGATGAAAGTTAGTATTAAATAAATAAAACTTATGTGCAAGACATGTATGGATGAATAGTTGTAGTAATACCAATGCTAATGTGCATGAATTGTATGCAAAACTATCAATTATATACTAGATCTCGTAGGAGAACTTTTAAACAACCCCTGAAACAAATGGCAAAACTACTTGAGAGGCTGAGATCTCTTGAACAACTTTCCCAACGTATGGGTTTAGTGTTGCAAAACCAATTAAGGAATAATGGTGGAGAGGACACACAAGCTGCTATAGCAAAGAAGTTAACAACCCTTAAACCTCCAATCTTTGTAGGAAAAGAATACCCCTTACTCTTAGAGAACTGACTAAGAGATTTTGATAAATTATTCACTGCTACTGGGACACCTGAAGCTCAAAAAGTAGACCAAGCTACATTTTATTTAAGGGAGGATGCAGACACTTGGTGGGAGAGTCAAGGACCTATCATTAGAGTTCACGAGAACTTTAATTGGGATGCCTTCAAGGTTGCTATTAAGGCTAGATTTTTCCCTGAACACATTAGGAGGCAGAAATACAATGAGTTCACTAGATTTAACCAGGGAGGTACTAAGTCTGTGCAAGAGTATGCACAAAAGTTCAATGAGTTAGCTAGATTTTGTCCTAATGTTTTGCCAGATGAGAGAGCCAAGGCTCAAAAGTTTGTGGATGTGTTAGCATTTAAAATTCATACCAGACTTGGGGGAGCAACTTCTGTAAACTTTTCAGGAGGGCTTATGCTAAGCCTTCTAATATTGAGAGAATTTTGAGGCGTGAAGAGGAAGTTATGGGGAGGAATAAGAGAAAAGACTTACCTAGCAACCAAAATAGCCATGGGAATGACAAGAAACCTCGATAGGGGGGTTACAATAACAATAATGGGGGCAATAGTCCCAATAATGGTGGTGGTAATTATCAAGTGAATCGTAGCAATTACCAAGGTCGGGGGATAACAAACCAACAAGGATTCCATAGTCAGAACCCTACTTATAGGAGGTGTAGTAAAAGCCACCTAGGATTTACCTGTCAAGGAGACCCAATAACTTGCTATGCTAGCTTGTGGAGAGAAAGGACATAAGGCTAATTAATGTCCCAAGCGTCATAATAATGGACAGAATGGGAACAATGGAGGGAATAAGAATGGTTATGGATCTAGTCAGAACCAGAACAACAACAACAACCGCCCCTATAACATTAACAACTCCCAGGGTCAAGCTTCGAATGCTCAACGAGGGAACAATACTCAGCATAATGGTCAGAATAACAATCGAGCAAATGGAAGGAACAACAAGCAGACCGACAATGGAAATGGCGCTCGAGGCAACAATGGAAGAATCTATGTTATGAAGCAGAATGAAGCAGACACCAACGCCAATGTTGTGACTGGTACTTTCCTCATAAACACTAACCCTGCTTACTTGCTTTTTGATTATGGGGCATCTCATTCTTTCATAGCTAGCTCCTTTGTTGAAAAGTTTTGGCTTGAGAAAGCATTTTTGGGTCATGTGATTTTGAAGGAAGGCGTTGCTGTAGATCCATCAAAGATACAAGCAGTGACCGAATGGGCACGACCTATTAATGTCACAGAGATTAGAAGTAACTTAGGAGTTGCTGGCTACTATAGGAGGTTTGTGCAAGATTTTTCACAAGTAGCTCAACCTTTGACAAATATAATGAAGAAAACAACTCGATTTGAGTGGGATGAGAAGTGTGAGAAAGCTTTCCAAGAATTGAAGTAGAGACTTACTTCAGCACCAGTTTTGACGTTACCAACTGGATTAGAAGGTTTTGAGGTGTATAGTGACGCGTCTAAGAATGGATTAGGGTGTGTATTGATGCAACATCGTAAGGTGGTAGCATATGCTTCAAGACAACTTAAGCCTTATGAACATAATTACCTTACTCATGATTTGGAGTTAGATGTTGTAGTGTTTGCATTAAAAATTTTGAGGCATCATTTGTATGGTGTGTCATATAAGATTTTCTCTGATCATTAAAGCCTGAAGTATATATTTACTCAGAAGGAGTTGAACATGAGATAGAGTATATGGCTTGAACTCATTAAGGATTATGATTTGGAGATCTTGTATCATGAGGGTAAAGCAAATAAAGTCGACGATGCGTTGAGTAGGAAGACTAGTCATACGCTGAACATGATGGTGTTATCTGAGAGATTGTGTGAAGAATTCAGGAGAATGAGCTTAGAAGTCATGGAGCAAGGGCAAGTAGAAGCTCAATTGAATGCACTTGTGTGCAACCCACGTTATTCGATGAGATTCGAGGGAAACAAGCTAGTGATGAGTGGATGTTGAAGATTAAGAAATTGAAGGAAGATGGAGTTGCCACCGAGTTTGACATCGATAAGAATGGTGTTGTGAGGTACAAGGGAAGATGGTGTGTTCCTAAGGATGAGGAGTTGAAAAGAAAGATTTAAGCTCATAATACGCCATATTCTGTGCATCCTGGAGGAGATAAGCTCTATAAGGATTTGAAGTGCAAAACATGAAGTGTGAAGATGCCGAGTTTGTTGCAAAGTGTTTGACGTGTCAAAAAGTGAAGATTCAGCATATGAGACATGGGGGAATGATGCAACCTTTGGAAGTATCGAGTTGGAAATGGGAATCTATTTCAATGGATTTTGTGATGGGATTACCACTTACTAAGTTAGCGAAGAATGCCATATGGGGTATAGTAAATCGTTTGACAAAGTCGGCCAAATTTATAGCAATGAAGGATACTTAGAGTTTGCAGCAATTGGCAAGTGCATATGTGCGAGAGGTTGTGAGACTGCATGGAGTACCAAAGGATATTATTTCAGATAGAGACTCGAGATTTTTGTCCAAGTTTTGGGACAAGTTACAACAAGCATTTGGGACATTGCTCAAGTTCAGTACAACTTTTCACCTTGCGACAGATGGGCCGACAGAGAGAACAATTTAAGCTTTGGACGATATGTTGAGAGCATACGTGATAAACTTTACAGATCTTAATTAGGATGATCATTTGCCAACTATAGAGTTATAATAACAGTTATCACTCAGCATAAAGATATCACCTTATGAAGTATTGTATGGGCGGAAATGTAGGAGTCCTTTGTGTTGGAGTGATATAAGTGAGACGATGACCTTAGGGCTAGAGATGATTGAAGAAACAACGAAACAGGTTAGACTTATTCAGGAGCACATGAGGGCAGCTCAAGATCGACAAAAGGCTTACACAGATCATAATAAAAGGGAGATGGAATTTGAGGTTGGAGATAAGGCTTTGCTGAAAGTGTCACCAATAAAGGGGGTCATAACGTGTGGTAGGAAATGGAAGTTGAGTCCGCGCTACATTGGACCATATGAGATCTTAGAGTAGCCTATAGATTAGCCTTACTAATGGAGTTAGCCAATGTCCATAATGTCTTTCATGTGTCTCAACTTTGAAAATATGTCCATGATCCTACCCATATCATTCAACCTGAAACCATTGAACTAGATGAGACCTTATCCTTAAAACAATGCCCAGTTAGGATCCTTGATAACAAAACGAGAAGTACCCGGAACAAGGCGGTAAAATTAGTCTAGGTCTAATGGTCAAGTCAAACTTCTGAAGAGGCTACATGGGAAGCCGAAGATGATATGAAAAACCGCTATCCCGAACTTTTTCAGCAGGTATGCTAGAGTTTCGGGGACGAAACTCTTTAAGGGGGTAGAATGTGATACTAACTTTTTGTTTCGTATTAGTAGCAAGAGCTAACATTAAAGTTCGAGGACGAACTTTCTTTTAAAGGGGAGTGGATGTAATATCCCAAATTTTTACAAGTTATTTTTATTGAATTTCTGAAAAGTTATAACAATAATTAGATTTTTGTTTTAGAAAATTTGTTTTTAATTCTAAGCTATTTCCCTTTTTAAGCTTTTAAAAAAATTCGAAATTTGTTAAAAATTGTAGTAAATCAGACTTTTTTTCCGTTCAAAAAAAATTGAGAGAAAAGAGAAATCTGAGAAATATAATTTGATTGGGTTTTGGGAAAAGATCAGATTTTTAAGAGTTATCTTTTGAGGGAATCCTAACTTCTCCCTATCACTATAAATACCTTTATCACCCAATTGCAAAACCACGCAAACCATAAATTTTCTTTGAGTATTCTTCCCTGATTTCCATTCTCTTTTCTGGACCTTTTTTAGCAAAATAATTAAAAATCAAATTTCTCTTTACAAAAAAGAATATAATAATAAAATTGAAACCAGCACTGCGGTGTCGCCAGAGTACTGGTGCTGGCCGACTATCACCTTTCTTCTTCCTCCTTCTCTTTTCTTCTTTCTTCGTCCTCTTTCTCTTTCTTCTTTCCTCTTTTCTTCTGGTTCTCGCGTGCGACCAACAGCAACAAGAACTATATTTATGCCTTCAATCCTTTTTGATTTTTCAAAACAAACAAATAAATATAAAAGAAAAGGGTGTTTTGATTGTTCCCATGTGCAACAAGTTCACGTGATGAATTCGTGACTTGCTGTCACATGCAATTTCTTGGCAAATTTATTTTTACAAAGTTTATGACAATATGTCACGTTTTCCAGTAAAGGTTTTTATTATTTTATTAATTTTCTTTTTCAACTTTGGTTATCTAACTTTGCTAATTATTAATTTTACAAACTTTGGTCCTATCTTGGGATGTTATGTTTCAGTGACTAACTTTGGGTAATATTATTTGTTTGTAGACGGAAACTTCGCAGAATAAAAAGGGTTGAAGGCATAAATCAAGAACTACTGTTCCTGTTGCTGTTGGTCACACGCGAGAACCAGAAGAAATGAGGAAAGAAGAAAGAGAAAGAAGAAGAAGATGAAAAGAGAAGAAGAAGGAAGAAGAAAGGTGATGGCCGGCCAGCACCGGTACTCCGGCAACACTGCGGTGCTGGTTACAATTTATAATTTTTTTTTGTAATGAGAAATCTGATTTTTGATTATTTTGCTAAAAAAAAATTATGGAAAAGAGAATGGAAATCAGGGAAGAAGAAATGTGAACTAACTCAAAGAAAATTTATGCTTTGCGTGGTTTTGCAATTGGGTGATAAAGGTATTTATAGTGATAGGGAGAAGTTAGGATTTCCTCAAAAGATAACTCTTAAAAATCTGATCTTTCCCCAAAACCCACTCAAATTATACTTCTCAGATTTTTCTTTTCTCTCAATTTTTATTTTGAACGGAAAAAATATGATTTACTACAATTTTTAACTAATTTCGAATTTTTTTAAAAGCTTAAAAACAGAAATAGCTTAGAATTAAAAACATATTTTCTAAAACAAAAATCTAATTATTGTTATAACTTTTCAGAAACTCGATAAAGTAACTTGTTAAAATTTGGGATATTACATCTACTCCCCCTTAAAACAAAGTTTGTCCTCGAACTTTAATGTTAGCTCTTGCTAATAATACGAACTAAAAAGTTAGTATCACGTAAATTCTCATGATTTTCTTATTTGGGTAGTTGATTGGTTGGCAGGAAGTGGGGAAAATGGGATAATGAAAATTGCTTGGGAAATTGAAATCCCCACAAAACGTGGGATTTATTCACCTAGCCTCCCTTGTCATTCAGAATTTTCACATCAATTCATGGGAAGTGCAAATTTCTTGATGTCAACCAAACATATGAAAGCCATTTCCTAGGAATTATTACCTCCGTCCCGGAAAGATCTGAACACTTGTTGGGACACGTAGTTTAAGGTGATAAGTTGTAGTGTGGTTATCAAATATTATTTTATTTAAAAAGTAGATGTGATAGGAGTTGGTGGAGTATTTTTTATTAGAGGAGAGAGAAAGTTGTGTAACTTTTTATTGATAAAAGGTGGAGTGTAGGCCAAAGATGTGTAAAAGAAATAATCTCTATTATATAAGGGAAGGGGGGAGGAAGATGGTGTCCCCCTCTAAAAATACTAAATTACCCTTAATGATCTAATGGAATGAAAAATTTACAAAAAAAAACAATTTAAGAACCCTTTCTCATTTCAACTTGCCATTCTAAACAAGTTAAAAATAGTATATGCATCAAATATTTCAATTTAAATGATTAAATGGACAAAATATCTTAACTTTTTTTTTAATAAGAGAAGATGGTATACATAACGTCCACCTAAAAAGTCCAAAACATTCACTACCTTTGATACTCTTTAATTCAATCAAACCAACTCACTATGTCTATTCTTTTTGTTCAAAATTCATTCACAAAAAAATAATATTAAAAATCACTCACAACCTTTGTTAGTTTTTACATTAGCGAATTATTATATCTAAATTCATCTAACTATTATAGATTGGATGGAGTATATAATAGAATAACAAGTATTCAAATTAACGCACGCATCGCGTGCATATAAGGCTAGTATATTAATAGTGGGACCATGCCAAAAATGGAACTGTTCAAACTAATTTGGGACAAACATAAAAGGAAAGTGTTCATACTATTCTGGGACGGAGGGAGTATATAAGAGATGAGATATCCATTTATACCAAACAACCACTAAAAAATGTGTTAAGATATTAAAAAATGGATGATATGGGTGGAAAAATAGGAGAAAATAGATGAGATATCTTACCAAAAATATAAAAATATAAGAGTGTGTAGATTAAAAAATAGACTAAAAAGAAAAGTGTGTAGATTATGAAGGGAGGGAGTAATAAACCAATAGTACAGTACCAATAGCCTGGCCCAACATTTTCGGCCGAGTTGCATGAAATCCTAAACTACATGGGGTTATACAACATACTGCCCAACCCTAAACTTTAGAAACCTCTCAGCTTTCCTCACTCGTATGGCATTCGGAGGCTCGAATTGATGAAGCTCGTTTCAGGTTTTTTTCCCCTTTAGATGAATCTACTTGTTTAGACGATCTTTAGTAGCGATTTTTCATGAGAAATTTCATTTCTTGCGAATTTTAAGATGTATTTCATGTGATTATTCATGCCATTGATCTTATGCGGTTGTCTTTGTTTGTTTTATGAATTCATCTTTTTTTCTCTTTATCTCATGTTATTTCATGTTTTTAGTGATAGTTTACATGCTATTAACTTATGATTCGAATATTTGTTATACCTTCTTAATTTAATTCATGTTTGTTTGATGGAAACAAATGATAAGAATATTTATGTTACAATTTGTAGATGTGCATATTTTCATGCGATTGTTCATCTGTTGTGACCGGAAATCTGGAATGAATGACCTGTTATTTCTGGGCCGAGGGGGGCTGCCCCTCTTGCCCTGGCTCAGGGACGGGCCTGTTCCTACTCCATGCTTTACGTTTCGAAGACAACTTTTCTACACTTCCAGACTGCCCTGTTTCACCAATTATTCAAAACCCACCTCCATTCTTCGCCCCACGTCTCTGAGTAATGCTGGGTATTCTTATGCCGCTCATCCCAGTCTATCAGGTACTCCCTCTTCCTTTATAGATTGCGCCATTTTCTATTTTAGTTTGTCCGCAAAAGATTGCTCCATCATGTACTTTGGTCTCTGCAATAGCTCTCTACTTTTTAACTATCCCACGTGCAAAGAAATAGAAAGACAACTCTTAGAAAAATATGGGACAAATGGAGTAGCTCTTATGTTAATTAAGGCTCTCGCATTCTGTTTATATGGGTGAACTAACTGTTGTCCGTTTTGCAAGCAGGCATTTTAGTTTGCTTTTGAATGCCAATTGCAGAATTTGCTCCTTGGGTCGTGGGCTAATTATGACAAAACGGGGAGGGTAATGATGTAGGTGAGGTTTGATCCTAGGTCTTAGGCACTACATTTAACCATGTAGTGTAGCATTAAAAAAAGTTCTGATCAGCTACTCATATGTGGTCAATTTTCCAGCTTTCATTGTAAGATTTGGTTAATCATATGGCTTGCCAAGATGACACAATGTTTGTAGACACTTCCTCTAATTGTTGTATTTATAGCCAGAATTCTTGGTGTACATTCCCCACTCATGGGTTTCGTTTTAATCCGACCTTTGAACTCTTATTCTCTTTCAAGGCTCACCATGAAAAGATCATTTGAGCACACTATACATGAGGTTCAATTGGAGTCATACACACTCCGTGTAAGTGTGTGCAAGCTATGCTCTCGCATTTGGACATGTTCTAAAAATAAGCATTTCCCCTTGCTCTTCTAAGTTTGAATGGTTTATGAGGGACACAAACAAATATTGGCTCATAGGAGGTTAAAAATTAACCTTATATTATTAATCTCTCAAAAGTACTTTCCCGTCGTGATACCTTCTTCTGTTAGCATGTTCATCAAATTTCACTATGTGAAATGGTGTCTTCATTCCGTTACTTTAGTAAGCAGGTCTATAAAAAAGTGGGTTTTGATCAAAATTTTATGAACCGAAACGCGATCTTGTTAAACTCCAAAGTTCCAAACAACTTGAAATGGGTCAAATATGAACAACTCGTTTTTGTGACCTTCGCATTTATAGTAATATGATAACTTTTTAGGGAAAAAAACTTTAGTATTGGTACAAGGGCTCAACATCATTGTTGCTAGACTTAAACATCATATGGCTGGTTATATTTGGTTTTGGATGACTATGCTTATAATAACTACTTATTTTCCATTTGTGTTTTGTCGATTTTGTTGAGATAGGGTTAAATATATTGTGCATTTGTGCTAAAAAATAGAAATAGAAAGGGCATATGAGAATTCCTTAACGCGTTCGGACCACGCTCCTAAACAAGTATTGTTCAATCCAAACTTGAACTGATGATTAGAATTAAGACTTGTTTTCTAGTATTTGGCAACTGACATTCAACATGCTATTATGTGCCTATGAGGATCTTATATCCCGCGTATGACTATGAGAGGTTATAACTTTTTGCTTAGGATAGGAACCTTCAACTAGTTCACATGATGTGCATTATCATCTCACCATCCTTATTTCATCAAACTGATGATTTATGAGCCATAGAAATACTCTATAAGTAAATCTGTCTAACAGGTGGGAGGCGGGTTAGGGGTTCGGTAAATAGAGGTTGGGTGCTCTGTTACTCGAACTCGGCAAAATTTGCCAAATATCGGTGTCGGTACGACACCGATACGGGTACGAAATCCGGGTCGCAACTTTCACTCGGACACGACAGCGCTAAACCCTAGATGCTCAAACCCTAGAATTCGAATGCGAAGAGGAGAAGAAGAGAAGAGGAGAAGAGGATAACTCACCTCGACTCGCCGACCGGAGCTTCGAACGCGCCGTCGGAGTTTCGAACTCGCTGGTAAGTTTCATCGCCGTATCTTCGATCTTTCTTCACTTCTCTTCCTTCTCTCTCTTCGATCTTCTGCCGTCTCTTCACCTTCTCATCTTTTCTTTTCCTTTTTTTTTGTCCTTTATGGCTTTATGAGTCACATGACTTGTTGCCTTCTTTTCTTTTTCTTTTTCTTTTTCCGTCTCTCCTTTCCTTCCTCTGTTTTGCACTTTGCTTTCTTTTTTTAGTTATATTTGCTCTTCTTAATTGTTGTTCTTTTTAAAAAAATACCTTAATTTTATTAGTATTTTTTTTTTGACAAAGTAATTTTATTAGTATATTACAAATGGACAATTATAAAATCTAAATTACCGAATTAATTAAATTTTATATTATAAAATATTAATTTCGCCATACTCGTACCCGAGTCCAAAATTCGCACACTGTGTCCTGATTTTTTGAATGTGCCGTACCAGACACTCGGATCCGTACCCATACCCGACACTCCAAGCCGAGTCAAGGTAACATAGGTTGGGTGTATTTTCGGGTCGGGTTGTGCACGTTGCCGGTGAGGTCAGGGGATCACTTTAGGAACAGGATAGAAAAATAAACAAGGGCAGATCACATACGTCTTGTACAGGCAGCTGTGAGGTGGCTTTCGCTCTTCTATCTTTGGTATGTGGTTTCTTCTCATCTGCCTTAGTGCTTTCTCCTTAGTTTTAAAAAGCGCGCCCAAGGCGCGCCTAGGAGTGGGGCGAGTCCAGGCGCGAGCAAAATCGCATCCAAAGACCTAGGCGAGGCGACCTACGACAGGCGCAAGGAAGCGCGCCTCCAGCCGCCTCTGGCGAGGCGATATGCGCACCGCCTTGGCCGCTTACTGTGGAGATGCGAGAAAGATGGAGAGATTTGAGTTCAGATCTAGAAAACAATCAAACAATCAAATTTCTTGTAAATCAAAACTTACGCAGGCTTTAAGTTATCAATTCGACCAAGATCCCTCATTTAATTGCATAAAATTACTTCAATTTGGATCGTAAATCAAAAACCCCAATTTGGTGAAACCCTAATTCCCAAAATTTGGTTAACCTTGACAAATTGGAGTTGTACTCATGATAGAGAGTGCCGACTGGAATTTCTACATGGTTACCGGCGCTTTAAACCTCCGGTAGCCGTCGCCGGTAAAGGTTTCTCTTGTGTCTGCCTCTTCGATCTGGAATTCTGGATGCAACCCTTATTTTATCACGTTTCCGTTCTTTTTTTTTTTTCTTTGGTCCCAATGGCAGTAAAGTCTCATCTTTTCATTTCACGTGAAAGGTTGGAAGTAAATATCCCTCTTTTCTTTTTTCCTTTTCCTTCTTTTTGAGCTTTTTATCTCCTCATCTATATTAAAAATAGACTCTAATAGTAATGGGTCATCTCTAAAAAAAAAATTACTCTAATAGCCATGGGGACTGTGTGGGCCATCAGCCACCTAACCAGACTTTTTCTAATATTAAGTAATCTATAATTAAATGTTCTTTTATGCATCTTTAATGTAATTATTATGTTGTTATGAGTATAAATATGTTGCATAATTGATTTTAAAGGTTTTTAGCACCAAAGGTGCACCTTGCCTACGGGATGCGTGCGCCTTCGCCTTGCGCCTTGCGCCTCCCTTCACTTCGCGCCTTTCAAAACTAAGGCTTTCACTAATATCTTCCCTCAAAATACGGGGTCAATGACACTTCTTTATCAACTTTTTTATTTTTTTTCTTTTTCATATAAAATGAGTATATCTAACTACTATCTCATCTATAGTATGATATAACGATCATATAAGTAACATATGTACGATTTAAACCAACAAAATTGGTAAAATTTAGATCAACAATGGTATTATAAACGATGTTCTATCATAACAAATCAAAGATATCGAAGTTGATGTGAATGTAAGCATTTATTTCATGTAAATATATATATGTATCATTATTTATCGGTTATATTATACATTTAACACATTTATTCTTTAAAATTTAGTTAGAATTTCGAGTCAATTGGGTCGGGTTCAACCCGAATCATTACCCAAAACTTTCTTGTTTGTGGGGTTCGAGTTAAAAAATCTTTTTCAAAACCTAAGAAAATTAGTTCGGGTCGTGTTCTTTACTCCGGTCATTTTTAGACAGTTCTATAAGGCATGGCATGATGCCATCTTTGAGGAAGCTATCATAGGTTACATCATGCCGTGTATGGGGTCTATGCCATTGTGTATTAGAGCGTGAAGTGGAGGATGTCTATGCCATTTTAAGGAAGCTATGATCGTACATTTCTCATACATGCCTATCATTTAATGGCATAGAAAGCTATCATAGGAGACTTAATACACATGACTTAGACATTCCCCACCTCATTTTACACCATGCTTATGCCTTCATAAGGAAACATCTTGGTTAAATGGAGAGTTCACACAATTTTTACTTGGCAAGGGGTGTTTAGTGCTTTGATTCAACATCGTTTAATAGTGGCGAGTCAAAAAATTTCTCAATTTCCCTTAACAATTCAACCCGGCCTATTATTTAAGGGTTTTGGTTGTCATCTTTTGATTTGAAATAGTTATCACTAGTACTTTATGATGCCACTCTAGGGGGCTATGATGAATTATGAATTGGAGATAGTTCTTAAGATGTCTTAATTGCATGGTGTATTTGGGTAATTTATCTTTTATTTTTAAATGTATTGAAATCCTTGGAATATAATTATATAAATTTCATGAAGCTAATTTAGTGGCTTATTGTTTGCTTGCACAAATCACGGCGGGAGGAAAGAGCAATAAACAAGGGTGGTCTCACATGGACTTTTTGTGTGTGTGAGTGTGGGGTTGGGGAGGGTTCCAACATGCATTCACCTTATGAGACTTAACCGACCACTACTAACAAAACAAATAAATGAGAGAGTAGGAGATATGCACAAGGTCAACCACTTTTGTCACTCATGAGCAAACAAACGCCACATCTTGAGGATCAAGCCTATTAAACTTTACATAGACACATGGGGTGGCCACAACTAGCCATATTCGCATACTTCTTAAAGATTTATTGAGCTTGGCATTTTAAGTGCTCTTAACCAATGTCAGTTAGCAAGAATATATCTGAATGTATTTTATTACGATTGTGGCCATCTTCCTACTTTTGTCATCTAGCCACTAGTGCCACTAGGGCCATCCTTTTTTAGCATGGGTGACTACTTGTTATGGTGATCGTCATCTCACTAGCGTTGGTAATTGCTGAATACCATGAATTTACTCTTTTGTTTATGTTTTTATGCTTTGCCTTCCATTAAGTTTCCCATGTATCGGCTAGTGTTTTCCCCAACGCCAATAATGGCTTGGAATATGATTTCAATTGGAGAAATTGGGTTGTTCGCTCAGACCCACTTCCTTTCACAAGCGTAAGGAGTAAGTACTCCTTCTGGCTTACCGTACTTTGGACCATAATGGTTGCTTTCATGGAAATCCTGAAATTGATTTGAGTAGCCTAACTTTCTTCAACTAAAAGCCCGTCTAAAATTTTGAATTTCATTTATGGCTTAGCTGGTTCTTTTCTTTCAGTATCTCTCGAAGGCTCAACGCATCATTCTGCTAGGCTAAGTGTGCTGATGAAGAAATTGGAAGAGCTTGGCATTGAAGGTCACCAGTCTATGCCGGGCCAGTATTCTCATTTGTTATGTCCTATGGTAAGTATTCCAATAAGCTATTGGCTAATCACTTGTATCATTGCAAAATTTGTTTGTAATTTTTTGAAGAGGAGTGATAGGTTTGTGGTTCTAGTAAATTGTGGAGACTAAGATATTAGTCTAAGATTTTTTCATGGTAACTGAATATCAGTGATAGATTAACAGTTATGGTAATGGGTTTACAGCTGATGCTGTAATGCCATGGTGCTTTTTTAGTTAGTCTTGAAATTGCATTATGTAATAGCTTTTTAATATCAGTGAAATAAAAATTCTTTGCGTATGTAACGGCTCACTATTGGTCTTACTCCTTTTCTTTTTATTCTGATGTAGTAGCAGCTAATGTCACTCCATCAGGTTCCATTAAAGATTCTGTTTTTGGCACTAATATTGTATTGAGCTCTTCACTAAACACCAACCTGCCATGTTTTGTAGTTGATTAGTACAAGGACCTTATTAGTACATAAATATTTCTTGTTGGCTAAAGTCCCTTTTTGTACCAAACCAGTGCATGTAAATAACAAACACATGCTTCTAAAGCTACAAGTTGCGGAGGATTGCCACTCGTCCTTGTGTCGGAATTGTGTCTTGCATTAAAACAAAACAGGAGAAGAGCTTTCCTGTCCGCCTATTAAGTAGTCCGTCATGTCTTAGTCATTCCCTTTCAAATTTGTCTTCTCTCCTTTGGATAGCAGCAACATGCTAGAGGTAGATATTGGTTTCCCCATGATTAACTCTTGTAATATCCTACCTATGGAGTAAAGGGATTTTAAATCTTTGAGGCATGCAGTAGTTAGAAGGAGTATTTGCAGCCCCTTGTAGGTATGCATCAAGCTAGCAATTGTGGCAAAGAAAAACAAAAGGCAACGAAAATCTATTCCTCGAGGAATCTCATCTTCTATGGGTTCAATCAAAGAGTTGGAGTGTGACTTTGAGAATTATATATTTGGTTATGCTACTTGAGCTTCTAGGCCATAAGACGACTTCTGTAAACCAATTCTTTATGGTTCTGTAACTCTGCATTGTCCATATTATTGCAATGTCCACATTATTGATATACCCACATTATTGCATGCAGGCAGTGGGCGGTGGGCCCACTAACCGACCATAATCCTGTCGGGTCTACATATTTAGACCCAATAGGTCCGTGTCGGATCTGGGTCTAAATGTTCATGTTGAATGAAAGATTTCAAAGTCTATTATGTAGACGCGACAGGGTTTGGGTCGGTTCCGGGTCTAAATGTTCGTGGTCAGGTTTGGGTCCGGACCAGGGAAAAAAACGCGGTCGCGTTGTCGTGGGAATGGCTTGTAACGGGGAAATAGAACGTTTTGCGGCCGACGCGGCGTGAATTTTTTTTAAAAATTCACATTAATATGTTCTAACCTTATTTGCTTTGTTTTAGTTTATGAAGCATTATTACAACATAATATAATCAAATCTATCATAATATCATGTTTCATTAGCTATATAATTAAATCGTAAAATATTTTTGGCCAATATTTAAAAAAAACGGATGTAACAGGGATAAAAGCGTTCTAACACGGCGAGTTCGCGTTACAGACAACGCGGCGAGAAGTATGTGATTTTTATTATGGCGTTCCGTAACAGGATTTCGCGGAACGGCAAATCCAAAATTCGTTACAGAACGGCCGTTCTGTAATGGAACGGGAGAGTTTTAATTCCATGGTAAAAAAAAAATGGGACAAGAATATTAAATAAAAAAAGTCAATGGGTGATAAAAAAAGGAAAGTAAGTTAAATACCCCTTTTAAGACCCGGGACTCGCTAGGCCCAGTGGTTCTGGGTAAGGCTCTGAAATTTTCAGACACAGTGGGTCTGGGCAGTTCTGGTCTAGTTCAAAAGTCTGGGTCTACATGTGGGTCTTACGGGACCACCCCAGAGCCGACCCATTGCCATCTCTACATGCAAGAGATGAGTTTGATGATGAGAAGCTACTATATGCTTTGATAACGAGTTTTGGGGCCATAACACAAGGCCCATAACATGATTTTCTAAAACCAAGCTCCTAATATAGTCATCTTTGACTGTCTATAGCAGGAAGACATGTTCTATTTTACTTAATAATGCACTTATCTTCTCTGTTTACTTGGTAAGGTCTAACAATGGATAGAGACTGTATTGGCGTGGTGTGTGGAGCATTAGTTAAATTTGCTTGATTGTCACTGTCTTCATGTTAGACATTATAAAAATAGGGAAAGACTGCTTTAAATAAAAAGGCTAAATTATTTCCGGCTTCGTTGTTTGGAATTCATGTGTTTCTTGATGGTGGTTGTTTTAGTGGTTCAATTGTTGGTGCGAGCCAGAGGTATGAGGTAAGAACAGATGCTAAAAGATTGTCCCCCCCCTCCTGTATGAAGGCTGAGCTAAGGTAACAAGTGAGAGAGAAACCTTGTTGGCTTGCTAGATTAGGAAGTATTTGATGAGGATTGCTGCTTGTGGAAACTGTGAACTTTCATGGGATTTAACTGGTAGTCTGGTACTGATTTCATTGGGTGATAGGGCCTGATAATTCTCATGAAGCTAGTATGGGACATACTGTTCTTGTTTTGAAACACTTGCAAGAGTAATATACTAAGTGGCCCCTTAGGGTCTCAAGTAGTAGTCCCTTCCTGAGTGGGTTCCCAGCAGCAGGGGGATGCCCATCTCAAGGTGCATCATTTCCTGCATGTAACATCAGTGAGACGTGGGAAGGCAGCGATTTGAATACTGTTTTTTTGGTCGTCTGGAAGATGATATGAGTAATCTTTGCTGGAGGGAAAGGGGTGACATAGTTTCATGCATTTTATTCTTTGTGCCACAAAAATTTTCCTTTCTTTTGTTATTATTTATAAAGAACGTTACGTAATGTATCAGAACCAGCTAAGCCATAAATGAAAGTCACAATTTTAGAAGGGCTTTTAGTTGAAGAAAATTAGGCTACTCAAATCAATTCCAGGATTTCAATGAAGCAATACTGAATCAAAGAGAGAATTGATATATGTATGGAGTATGGACATTTTATACGCTCGTATTATTGTTTTCCTTTTCAAAAAAAAATGTGCATAGCAAATATGGTTGTCTTTGGAGAATGCTGAAAGAAAAAAGGTATTGGATATAGTTGTTTCCTAGAATTTTATTATGGTTGCCAATGATAGGGACTGTTAAATGCCGAAATCTTCATTTAAGGCAGTAGAAAATCCACTTGCCTGCTCGGTTTTGTTCATGGTATTGGTCTTAACTTGTTATTTGTGGTTTTGTTCCTCTTGCAGTGCAAAGGTGGTGATTCGGGTGAGCGTTCCTTATCTTTGAGCATAAGTGAAGATAGGTATGGTTCATTTTTGCCTTATAGTTGTATCCTAATGTTTTTCAGATGTATCTTTTCAGTAAGTATTGTTTTCCAGAAGTATTCAGTTTTACCTTTTACTGTTGCAGGAATAGTGCTGTGTGGCTTTGTTTCCGTGGAAAATGTGGTTGGCAGGGCAATACAATGGTAGAACTTCTGTCTTTATCAATCTGCTTTGATTCTTTTCTTTTTTAGCACTCTATTTCTTTTGAGTTTAATGCTCATTTCTTGAGTACATTTGTACTCCCCCTGCGTGGCTGCATTTATGTTACCCACCTGTCCATCATCATGGACCCAAAGTCTTTCTAAAGTACTCGCAAAGGACCTTAAGGTTAACGTGTGTGTTGACTTTATGGTTAGAGATCATTAAAAAGGAACATTCAATCCACCAACATATGAAACAAAGCCACAAGTTTTTCATTCTTCTAGCTCCCTCTTTCTCCGCATTCCCCTATACCACCTCTCTTCTTCTGTGAACATCATCAAAGTCGTGAGAGGAATAAAACCCATGTCATTTTTCCTGTGATACTTGGACTTGGGTATGAGTGAGTGTCGAATCCTGGGAAGCTCAAAATCAAGGACCCGATGACACATTCTCGAAGGATTCAAAATCTGAATTTGGACTTGGGGACATTTTTTTTTTATAGTTTTAGTACTAATTTTTTAAAATTTTGAGATAAACCCATTATATTCCGGATCTTAACGATTTGTGATTATATTTTCTAAAACATGTTTTCTTTTTTTAAAAATATAAGCAAAAAATAGCTTTTTTTTTTTCTCGTTAAATCACAGGTTGCTGTCAAAAAGTGTACACCACGTGGCATGTGATGTTATTATTTCAAAATAAAATATTATTAAATAAAAGTTTTCCTTACTCGGGGCATATCCCGGGCCTAAAAACTAGTCACATAAAAATAATATAAGCTTGCACAGCAAAATACGAAAAGGGGGGCCACACAACATAAGAAGTCAAAGTTATTAGTTGAAGCTGTGAAGGCCCACAGGACCATTGACTAGTCTCATCCAAAGTAATGCTTATATAATAGGGAGAGAGAGAGAGGAAGGTCTAACGAGAAACAAGAAAGAAGGTAAAAAAGAGAAAGAAAAGAGACAATAAAATGAAGAAAGAGAAACAAGAGAGAGAAGAAGAAAAGCGCAGAAAACACTTGACTGGCAGACCATAGTTGCCAAAACGAAGTGTGGTGTCGGCAATGGACATGTCTGTTTGCTCCCACCCTGTTCCAATCCGTATTCCGTGTCTGTACCTAGGTCGGGTCGTGTCGACATGAACAAGTCCGAGCATCACAACATTTTTCGCATTGCATACCTCAGAATTCCATAAATATCAATTACTCTAGCTTTACATTGTTGATCTTTTTAGTGAACAGGGAACAAACCATAAATGCTGTGAGGGGAAAAAGATTCCGCTATGGAAGTCCATCATAGGTGGTGGCACTAGTAGTGGTCGCTGGGCTTGCTTCTCTTAAGCTCCAAACTGAGAATTGCGTGTTGCCTTGTTATCTTGAATGCAGTTTGCAATTCCTCTTAATATACCATTCTTCCCACCCCCTAGAATGTTGTCTTTGTCTCTCTCCCAACAAAAATCAGATATAGATGACTGATAAAGATTGAAATTCACTCTCCCGAAAGATAATTAGGAAAGGAGTTCCTTTTAATGGAAACTTTGATGTTTTACCTTATTGAGTACTTCCTCTGTATTCTTTTATTTTTCGCACTTGGAATCTTGACATAATTCACAATTAGAAAAAATCTTCTATATATTCTTCTCAATATATAAGAAAACGTATAGTCATGTAGGATCTTCTTTGATTCGTCTCAATGAGTACTTTATTAATATTCAACCATAATATGTTATGAAAGATATTTAAGGCCGAAGAAGTGCATTGACAAACACGCACAGTCAAAACAGGGTAGATAAGAAGATACGGAGGTAGTATAGGAGAACAAAGATTATGAAGAAATTTATTTCTTCATCCAAAATGTCTAATCTAATTCAACCTTACCTACAAATATTTATCGGGAGGACCGTTCAAAGTTAAAGAGGGAAAAATTTGATATTTTTGCCTCATAAAGTAAAGGAGAACATAGTCTACATGGAGCAATGACTAAAGAATATATTATTTTTTTCTTTTTGTTTTGATTGGGACAGAACAAGAACTAATGATGCATGCTTGGGTCGGATTTGATGAAAACAAAGATTATTTTAAATGTGAAGGACTTCTTTTTCAGGTTATTAAGACTGCCCCAATTTTTTGTGGTGTTCACTTAACAGGAAGATGGTGGTGGTGGCGCCGGGGGCGGGGGTGTGACTTGTGAGTAAAGAATACTGGGACGCTAAAGGAAAGAGATAATCTGAATATAAATTAATGAAAGAGGACAGAAACATAAGTTTTAAAGTTAACAAACATCTTTGAAGTTTAGTCGTTTAGGTCCTGAAATTTGTCTAAACTCCTATTGTTGTTCCTAAACATTAATTATGTACGATTTATGTACTATTTTGCATACACTATCCTTTTATTCTAAATACAATAGGAAACTTTGTCGGAAACAACCTTTTAAATACAAGTTTTTGCGAGAAACAACCTTTAAAAAAGAATCTGGCAAAATAAGACCTTAAAAATATTTTTTTTGCGAGACACAACCTTGACCCATCTTCCGCACATTGACCATGTATTTTGCGGCTTCGACTGATCGACTCACTAAAACCAAACATGGCAAGGCACGTAACCCACATTTCTTATGTTTCAACCCCGTTTCCCTTCATATATTGATGAAGTCAATGTTGGAAAATACATGGTCAATGTCGAAAAATTGAGAAAAACAGGGTTGAAACATAAGAGATGCAAGTCAACGCTGAAAAATGCTTGGTCAATGTCGGAAAATGGGTCGAGGTTATTCCCCGCAAAATATTTTCTTCTTAAGGTCTTCTTTTGCCAGATTTTTTTTAAAAGGTTGCTTCTCGCAAAAACTTGTATTTAAAAGGTTGTTTCTGACAAATTTTTCAATACAATATTAAAGATTCATATTATCTTCTCATTTATTGCATGGGGTTTATTTTGTTAGTTCAACTTCTCGGGTATAGTGCTGAATGTTTTTTTTTTTTTTGCTTTATCCTTCTGTTTAGTCAACGCATAACACATGAAGTAATTTATTTATGTTTCGTGCTTGGAATTTTGTTGTAGCAGCTTGTGATCGTTCTATTGCCGACCTATAATGCTGTGACTCTATGTTGTTTGTAGGCTAAAGCTGATGTTCGGTTGTCTCGTGGGACGATGAACCAAACTCTTAAAGGTAAAAAAAGAGGATTAACGGAGAAGGATCTTGGCCTAGAGCCACTTTGTGATGAGGTAACTTTTCTTTTCCCCATTGATAAGCTTTTACATATTTGAAAGGCTGCAATGAGTTATGCTCCTTTTGTTTAAGTACAGTGTAGTGTTTTCGGAGTCGCATTAATCTAGTTGTTTAACCGTTCACTCTATTTTTCCCTATATTGAGATAAAAAGTCGGAAAATCAGAAGTCAATTGTTAAATATGGAAAAGGGGGTGACGGGAAGCATTGGAATTCTAGATGTGTTAGTGAAGAATTTGAGTTGGAACGTAAATGGTTTGGGAAGGAGCGCTAAGTAGGTTTTGATTCTATATTTATACTTCTTTGGCTCTAAAATAAATGCAACACTTTCCTTTTTTGGGGGGTTTTTGGTTAAACGTTTCTCTCTTCTTCACATTGATTTGTGTTCTTATCTCGCTCTATCTCTCTCCTCATCACATGGGCTTGTTAAACAATTTGCATCGCCTCTATGTTGCACTTATCATAGAACAAAGTAAGAAAATATATAGAATCTAGTTCATGTGAGAAGGCTTATTCGTGTGAGAAATGAGAAGAGATGTAACTCTAATTGGTAAGTGATGTAACTATGCCCTAAAAAAATAATTAAATTTTTTTTGGGGACTCCAAATATTTTATGGTGTATAAGAAGTGATCTAACTCTATGTACTAATTGCAAGAGAATTGTTGTAATTCTAATTCCTCACATATCACTTGAAGACTCCTTTAACCGGATTTTGTCTCTCTCTTTCTCACTCTATTTATGTTATATATATATATATATATATATATATATATATATATATATATATATATATATATATATATATATATATATATAGGGTTGGGTTCCCATGAGAACATGAGAGCTTTTTATTGTATCCTTTTTAACCAATATATAATCCATTTTGGCTAAATTATAACCCTATTTTTCTTTACGGGGCCAATCTTCCAAAAGGATTACATTTCAGAAAAAAGGATTATCATGTAATATCTTAAAAATGGATTACATTTTCGCTAAAATGGATTATAGTTCCGTTGTTCTCATGTTCTAACATAAGAAGTGCCCTCATATGAACTTTATTCTATATACTTCGTCCGTTTCTAAATACATGCAACATTTTCGTGCCTACATGCTATCCATTGTACTCCAATAAGACCACCTTTGACTATATAATCCATTTTAATTATGTATAAGTAAAAATTACAAAAAGTTGATATTATGAAAGTATGCATTAAGAAGAATCCAATAAGACCACCTTTGACTATATTTTTTCTTATACATTTGTGAGATAATATGGGATGAGGTTGGTAGATGAATAGTGTTTCCTATGCAAATGTTGCATGTATTTAGAAATGGAGGAAGTATATACTTCGTCTATTTTTTTTAATTGCACCACTTTCCTTGTATGGGTGTTTCTTTCTAATTGCATTGCACCATTTCCTATTATGGTAAACTTTTTGGACTAAATTTACCTTCCTACCCTCTCTTGACTTACCCATCCATCCTTTTTAATTATCCAACCTACCCATAGTAATTAAGGTTATTTATGTCCATTTTCAGTCTCTCTCCTCTTTTCTTGTTTTTTGTGCCCAAACCAAATGGTGCAATTAAAAGAAACGAAGTATATGAAATTTTGTTTTGAAGACATATCAAGGATCTTATAACCTACAACTGGCTGCTTCTTCAGTTAATGACTAATTATTTAACGGTGTTGCTGTATCAGCTACTTGCATATTTCGCGGAGAGAATGATAACTGCCGAAACATTGAGGAGAAACTATGTTATGCAGAAATCTGTTGGTGGTCAGGTACATGTTTCATCCTTCATCAGTCGCTTTACTTATTAGTCAAAGTTAGAGAAATAATTAGGTCTCCTTTGCCTCTTCATAATTATGTGAGCTCTCTTGTTAGTGTATAAAACATACAAATCTCTTACCTGATTAGCATTACAAACTTTCTTTTGTATTGGTGCTTTTGTGAAGTCATAGAAGTTACTTTTGTGCAGATGGTCATGCTCTTCCTTAAGCTACTTGAGTGACTCCAGTGTCTATATCCTGTTTACATACTGTATTGTTATACATGAGTTCTTGTGTAGGAAAGCTCTATGTTCCTTTAGCAATACCATTTTAAGTAAAATGCTGAATTATCCAAACAGATTTTGGTGATTTTCTGTTTTAAGAAGATCAATTTAATGCTATTGGGTGGAGTCAAAATTGACAGTAATGATTTGGAAGATGGTGTGTCAGTGATTCTACAAATGTAATTGTAAGAATTAAGATGAGGATAAATCTGGCCCGTGAGTTAAAGAGATACATTCTTTGCTCATTTTTTGCTGTCTGTACTTTATAGTTTATCCTCAATATAATGGCGATGGTCCTCCATGACTAATGTATAATGTTTTTTTGGCAGATTGTCATTGCATTTACTTACAGGCGAAATGGAGTTCTGATTGGCTGCAAATATCGCGATGTTACTAAGAAATTTTGGCAGGTTTTGTTATCTATATTTTTTTTGTTATCCTACTCGGGCACTGACTCAAGATTGTCGTTTTCTGTTATGATGACCGATGTGTGCTTAAGTGTTTTAACCCATAAAACAAAGGGAATCATGACTGTAACTTTAGCTGTTACAGCTTCCTAGAAGGAATTGCTATGCATTGTTTGATCTTGTAGGAACTTTTAGTCTCCGAAGTTTTTTTCTACGACATGCGTGCTTTCACGTTCCGTGTTTTTCTTCTGGCATTCAGCACTTTGGTAGTTGTTATGAATGTTTTCTCTGGATGTGCAGGAAGCTGATACTGAAAAGATCTTTTATGGACTGGATGATATCCATAATGCAAGTGATATCATTATTGTGAGTACTCTTTTCAGCTTTCAAGAAAAGTATCCAGTTTTGCTATTTTCTAAATCTTTGCGCATAGGTTGAAGGAGAAATGGACAAGCTGGCGATGCAAGAAGCCGGCTTCCACAATTGTGTGAGTGTGCCTGATGGTGCACCTTCTAAAGTTTCAAATAAAGATGTTCCAAATCCAGACCAGGTTTGGTTGGTCCTACCTCATTTTTCTTTCTTACCTTCATTACTTACTTTGGATGGTATAATACTAGTATTGAAGACTAAACATTTTGTCTTATTATGGTGCATGGGAATTGATGTTGTTATTGGCTGCGATTCTTAGTTGCTGTAACCTCTCTTGGCTGCCTTTGATTTATAGTTAGCATAAGGGACAAAGCATCAGACTTTAATAGGAAGTAGTGGAACCCTGAGGGACAGATTAGTCTTTAGATTAGAGATTCAAAGCAATCGAGTTGGCAGTGAATTTTGAAATTAATACTGACATCGATTGATGCAGATGGCTGCCAGGTAGAAAAGGACAAAAGGTAAGTTAAACTCTTCTAGGCAAAAGCCGAGGAGGGGTGGCTTCCATAAAGGGAAAAGCAAGGAAAGGAAGGGGGTTGGTGGCTTGGTGCTCTGATGTTTTAAGGGAGAAAAGAAAGGAGGGACGACGGAGCTTAACAATCTGCTCACAGTATATGGAGATGTCAAGTTCTATTCTTAAGGGTACCGTGTGTATCGTGAAACTTTTTTGTGTACCAAATAGAATTCTGATATGGACGAACCAAGGAAAAAAATCGCGGATGCGGTCGCGATCGCGGAAACATTTGCGATGTTACGGAAGCGGCTTGTAACGGTTGAATGGAACGGATCGCGGCCAATGCGGCGTGAATTTTTTCAAAAAAAATCACATTAATATGTTCTAACCTTTTTGCATTGTTTTAGTTTATGAACCATTACCACAACATGATATAATCAAATATATCATAATATCATGTTTCATTAGTTATATAATTAATTCGTAAAATATTTTTGGCCAATGTCTGAAAATATGTAACGGGAATAGAAACGTTTTGACTCGGTGAGTTCACGTTATGGAACGGACACTGCGGCGAGAAGTATGTGATGTCTATCATGACGTCCCATAACGGGATTTCGCGGAACGACAAATCCAAAATCTGTTACAGAACTGCCTGTAACGGAACGGGAGAGTTTTAATTCCATGGAACGAACACTAAGTAAAATAACAAGGATAGGTATCTCAAAACGTTTTTGAGCTCGGTTATGGGGTTTGTTTAATAACTAAACAATGATAGCAAAGCTCATCTAAAACAATTCAATGTTCGTAATTCATAAAACTCTTATCTTTATTCATAATTGGCGTGCCTCTATATATAGGCATTACAATCCTAATCCGACTAGAATTAGGAAAACTAATCCTTATCTATTATTATACTCCTAATTAAATAAGATTCCTAAAGTGCTTAAAACAAGAAAAGCCTATCCCAAGTATGATAATAATAATGTGCAAGCCAAATAGACTTCTAACTACACTAGGCTCCTAACAGCTTTAGACTACTAAGTTCCAAGACTCCTAACAACTTTAGAGTTCTAAGTTCTAACATTATTAGACTTCTATTAAGGTTAGGCTTTTATCATGATTGGATTCTAACCTGATTAGACTTCTAACAAGGTGAAACTTCTACCATGATTAGACTTTTAAGCTTACAAGACTTCTACTTTTAATAGACTACTTCTTTTAACACACTTCTAATTCTAAACGAGTTCCATTATAACTTGAACTCTTTTACAAAAGACATAATGAGACTGAAATTCTAGGATATGTAGAGTTCTCACAAGCATATAACTCTAAATATGAGTCTTAACAGAACTAAAACTCATCCAAGAATCTTCAAAATCTTCCAAAAGTTTCCATGAGCAATAATCCATACTTGCTTTCGCATCAAAATCGCAATAGTACAAGAGTGTTTATTATAATATTTCCAATATATTTATGCACACTAAGATTTCAGTAAGAAAAGGCAAATAGTCTAAAAAAGAAAGAAAAGAAAATTAAAGTATTGTACTTATTAGACAAATATGTTTTTGTTTCTCTCTTCTTTGTTTTCCCCCCATTGTAAGATATATGTCTTTCTATGGTCGGTCAAACATTGATAACTTATTGATAAACTTGAAATTAATGCTTGCCAGTTTAGTTTATTCTTGAAGCTGTGTGGTGTTTCCCAAACAAGCATTTGCTGGAAATATTGTAACAATAATTATGATTCTGTGTGTCCTGATTGTCATTTTATATCTTATTGCATCAATTGGGGAAGTAGTTTTGGATTCTTTTATCTGATACACTTTTCTATGTATTTCTTTGAAGCTAGGACACAAAGTATCAGTATTTGTGGAACTGTAAGGAATACTTTGAAAAGGTTGGTATCACTATTCTTCTTACACTATTGATAGAAAAATTGGACATAAGAGTCGGGATTCTTTCTTTCTTGGTAGGCGACCAGAATAATATTAGCAACTGACGGCGATCCTCCCGGCCAAGCATTGTCTGAGGAGCTTGCTCGCCGTCTTGGGCGAGAAAGGTTCTATTTTTCTTGACATTCTCTAGTTCCAGAGGTTAGCCACACGCTTTGATTTGTACATCATTTGACCTTTTCTCTTCGAATTGCAGATGTTGGCGGGTTAAATGGCCAAAAAAAAATGACATTGATGACTTCAAAGATGCAAATGAGGTTATAATTTATTGCATATTCCAATTATGTCAAACTTAGTTTAAAAATGCGCCCAAGCGCAAGACGAGTGCAGGCGGCAGCAAAGACGCTTTAAAAGCCAGGCGCAGTGACATATGATAGGCGCACGCCTATGGCCTTTTTGTTAATAAGCGAGAGAAAGAGGAGATCTGAGTTTAAAAGAAGACCAAAGCTTTCAAATTAACTCTTACCTAGTGTTTAAGATGCAAATTCGAGCAAAAGTCCTCAATTAATTGCATGAAATTATTTCATTCTAATCCCAAATTGAAAGCCCTAATTTCAATTTGGGAAATTTGTGGTTGCTGGCTAGGTTGCACAGAGACGAGTGCGGGTTCGGATTCGGGTACGGGGATGGAAAACGGCAAGATTTTGAAATTTTAGGAATGGGTACGCGTACCCATGAAGGATACGTATCGTATCGGGCATGGGTACGGGTACGAGTACGTGACCTAGAAGAAGTACCTGTGCTACATAGATTGCTGGGTATGGCAGAGGTGCCGGGCTGCCGGCAACCAATCCCTGGTGGTTTCCGGCACCATGTCTGCCAGCATTCTTACCTGGTCAAGCTTTCCAGGTCTATTCTCTCCTTCTCTATCTTCAATCTATTCTTTTTTCACTCTCTCTTTAATCTTCTCTTCACTCTTCTTTCATTCTCTCTCTTTGATCCTCTCTTCTCCTCTATTTCACTGTCTCTTTTAGTCACAGCTCGCATTCTTCTCTACTCCTTTAGATCTGGAAGCTTAATCTCTGAATTTGTCTGCTCCTTGATCCTTTTATTAGGGAAGTTCTCTTTGGCATTTACAATGGATGTTTGATGTTCTTTTTTTCTTTTTTCTTTTCCTCTTCTCCATTCATTTTCTGGTTTTACATAACTGATGAATAGCCACCTTCTAGTTTGCTAGTCACGTGATTTCCCTCCCCCTTTCTATTTTTTTTGTAACACCTTTTATTTGAAGTTTTTTTAATGCTTATATTTGGGCTGTTTTTACCAAAAATATAATATCAAAAATTGAAATAAGAAAATATTTATTTTTAAAAATAAAGTTGCAACTTGTATGTGAAAGGCGCACGTCTTCTCCTTACGCCTAGGCTTCCGGGACCCTTTGCGCCTCGGTACACCTCGTGCCTTTTGAAACTAAGATGTCAAGATGTAGACAGCATAGTGTTCTAATTGGTTGAACCAGAACTCTTGATAAGACATGGATTTACAACCGGATATAAGAAGGTTGTTTTATGTGTTGTGCTGTCTTGCTTCGTGAAACATTTTATGGATTATATATGTAACCTATGTTTGATTGGAAATGGAAGAAGAAAAAGCACCAATGGGGAATATGGACATGCAATATAAGGTGGAAGGCAGCTTGTTAAGTACAAGTTTTCAACCCCCAACTGAAGCCATATTCAAAGTGTACATAAAAGCTAATTACAATTACTAAGGCATATCATATTTTTTTCAGGTTGTAGTCTCATATGAAGAACCACACATACTTGAATTCTTGCTGTTCAAGAGACATAGCAAACTTGAAAAAGCCTCTGTCGTCTAACCTGGATGATATATAATTAATTATCATCTTTATCCCGCACTTTTGTTTTCTCATCATTATATCACTTGCATTTTTTGATAGAAGATGGCAGTGGCTGCGAATTTAGAGCTATGAAGCATGGAAATGTCTCCGCCCCCCTCCCCCGCATTTGCTCTTCCAGGAACGGGACCTGTTTCAGAACGCTAGTAAATGAGTAGCATGATGCCTAAAATGCAAGGCTGTCTGGTGAAATGTTTCATCACTTCAGCTCTCAAAAACATCAAAGAGGTGCAATTGATGAAACACTTTAAGGCTCCGTTTGGTAGGGTGTAAAACATTTTCAGTGTAAAATGATTTTCATGGAAAACAATCTACAATGGAAAACACAATTCCAATATTAGTTTTCCGTTGTTTGGTTCCATGTAAGAAAAATGATGAAATGAAAAGAAAACGAAAGGAAAAGTAAGGATAAGGAGGTAGTGAGAGGAGTGTACAAGAGAGATGAGGAAAACAGTTTTCCCTTCATTTTGAACGGAAAATGGTTTTCCATCATTGGGAGAGCAAAATTACTCAAAGGGAAAATGGTTTTACAATCTTTTGCCAACCAAACAATGTAAAACTGAAAATAGAGGAAAACAGTTTTCCAAGAAAATGTTTTACGCCCTACCAAACGGAGCCTAAGATGCATTTGTCAGGAAATGCTGAGGAAAAAAAAATGACTTACCCGAAAATTGAAATAGTTTTTGTCATTCCCATCCTTGCAGTAGAGAGACCCTCATTGGGTGGCTGCTAACTCTAGATGCTACTGAGCTGCTCTTTAAGGAGCTTCTTTATTCTTGTTGTGCAGTAGACTTATCACCCAACTTTTCTTCTTAGTGATAACATGCATCTCAGTCGACTAACACCTTTCATTGTATAATGTTCTAGAACTTAGCAACATTTGTTTAATTGGTCACCATTACATTGTCAATTCATCATTGCATTGTCCAACTTTTTTTCGCGCTAGGAATTAAATATTTAGGAGGGGGGTATATTTTGATAAGTGCCATATCTGCTGGTTCTCTATTTCCTTTGCATATTAGCATTGTCAAAAATTGTGATTTTACTTGCTCCAACCTGTGTGTCCACATCTAAGCAAACATGTACAATGACCCCCATAAACTCAAGTGAAAGAAATTTCTTCCATGAGTTTTAGCATTCCAAGGAATTGAGTTAAAAAGAAACCAAGTCGCTGCTTTTTTTTTTTTTTTTTTCTTTTTGTAGAATTGCTTACCTTTGATTACATGTTGAGCACAGGTACTTATGTATTTGGGGCCAGAAAAACTTAAGGAAGCAATTGACAATGCGGAGCTATATCCAATTCGTGGGTTGTTTGCTTTCAGAGACTACTTTGATGAAATTGATGCATATTACCATAGCGTTCTTGGTGACGAGCTTGGTGTATCTACTGGCTGGAGATGTTTGGATGAGTATTACAATGTAAGCACTTCAAATAATTTTTTATGCCATAATTAGTCAAAGAAAGACCAACTAATGCAGAAGGATAGCATATATGACTCCCATTTTGCCTCTGCTCTTTCCCTTCTCAGAGGGGTTGTTGAAGCCAGAATCATCTTGCACACTTGTGTTAGCTGTGTGCCCCTCTTTACCCCTCTTTCTTCTCCTTTTAGGTCCATAAAGTAAATGTACATGTCTAAGAATTTTCCATGCATGTGGTTCTGCTTGGGCTTTCCTCTATAGTCGCAGCTTTGTTGACTGGGCTGTAAAAACAAAATCATAATATGTCAATTCAATGTGTGCTCATTAAGTTCACCTTGATTACGTAGTTCTTATGTTGAATCCCAAAAGCTTTCCTATGACCCTATCATGATATCAATGAATTGTTTGGTTTCTTGGTTGGGCCTGGGGGGTGGGGGGGTGGGGGGAGGGGTGGGGAGTGGCAGATGGTGGTTTGTGAATATGCTATGTGAAAGGTAATGTCTTCTAAGTGTGACGGTGATGTATTAGCATGCATATGTCTTTTTAGCTCTCTTTCTGGCTGAAGATCTGTCTCTCTTCCTCCATTAACTCATTAACACCGTTTCAAACTCTTTATCACTCTCTCTTCTTCTCTTTTCCCCAATTAGTAGCTTGCTAGGTTCTACATGCTTTCTTCTCTGTCACAATGGTGGAAAAATTTGTCTCTGCTTGCTGGCAGCTTGCTAATTGACTGCAATAGGGGTTAATTAAGACATATATGGTTGGCAGTTCAGTAGCTTGTTGGTTTGGTGGTTGAGAGAGAGAGATGAACACCATTCTGTGTCGTTATGAATGTTATGTTGGATTCTCAATCAACAATCTCAAAGTTATTATGGATTGACCTTAAAAGACTAGTTTTATTTTGCGATATGACTATAGCTCGGGTTTGAATATTTGGTCACCCTAGTACTCCCTAAAAAAGTTTGCTTTAATTACTAAAATTATCCAGTGCCCTTATCAGTATCTTATACAGCATTTGCAAGCACATGGAAATTAAAATTGTGTTTCACCAATTCACCAATCAAAATGCCAATATTCTTGAGTACAATGTGGTGAGAAATTTTACCATGGTCCTAAAGACAGCTAAAAGTAGGTATCTTTGGCAAGCATAGTACAAGACTTTTCAAGGGTCACTGGCTTTTGAGTAGAGTTCTTTTTGTTTTTAAAGTTGGGAGGTTCATAAGATGGAACTTGCCGTATGAATTGACTATATATACAGAAAAGCTGAAATGATGAGTTTGTTGAGCAGAGGAATATTTAGTATATTCAGGTTGCATGTTTTGGGTTTAGTCTGTATGTTTGTAAGCACACTTCCTTGTACTGCAAGAACTCTAACAGTTGATGATTTTGTTACAATCTGATAATGTTTTAGCTCTCACATCTATAGCATATTTTGCTCAACTTTCATGATGATCATGATTGTGACAGGTTGTACCTGGTGAATTGACCATAGTGACTGGGGTTCCTAATTCTGGAAAGAGTGAATGGATTGATGCTTTATTATGCAACCTTAATAGAAGTCTTGGTTGGAAATTTGCACTTTGCTCAATGGAGAACCAGGTATGGCTATATAGGAAATTATATTATGCTGGAATTTCAACAATGAAGAACGAATTCCTGAAATAATGGATGAACATTGTCATAATTGATTGTTAGTAAGACTTGATAAATCAACTGACAATTGACAAGGAAGCAATTCCAGAATTTTTTTTCTTATAAATTTATTGGTTCCTTGCTTGTGTCTTTCTGTCCATGCAAATATCTCTTTGTTTCATTGAAGATCATATTAGTACCTTATGAGTTATGATGCACCAGATACATGGACGAAAGTAGCCACAAAGATCATAGCAAATAACATTCTTTTCTAGGTGAATTTGGTCTCGAACACTAAGGCAACCGGTGACACTATACTCTGCTTGCTTGTCTCCACCCTCCCCATTCTCTTTTTTTTTTATCATTAATGGACTAATCCTTGACTTGGAGATGTTTTGGTTATGCACTTATGCCACCACTTTGAATTATCTGATACTTTAAAGATTGCATACAACATTTTCCCTAGCGAGGTTGGTGCAGTTAGGGGAAATTTCGTTTATGACAAGGAAAATGAATTGAATCAGAAGAAAAAGGAAACACGGAACAAATGACGCACAAGATGAAGAAGAGAAGAGACTTACCGGCTAGGACTAGCAACCACTGGCGACGACGACCACGCGAGTCGCTGCTGTCGAGAACTCTCGAGTTCTAGGGTTTGTCGAGCAATGTGGGAAGTCGAGTTCTAGCATCAAAATGAAAATTTCCTTCTGATTTCTATCTTATTTTTTCTTTCTTCTCTGATTTCTATTTTTCTGACTTATTTTTTCTTTGTTCTCTGTGCCTTCTTTGTTCTTTGTTTCATTTTTTAGGCTGTAGTGTAGTACGCAGTAGGTATTTAGTAATATAGTGACTTAGTATTATATCTAGAAGCTCATTTTCATCTTTCTCCTATATAATTTAGTTTTGAAATATCATTTAAATTGTAGATTGTTGGTTGTTCATTGAGAATCTTTAATGGATTTGGTTTTGGCTTCTATGGGATCATCAGACGCTTTGGATCCGGCTAGGAAATATGGCACCGAATCCTTATAATAAGAACAATTGGACTTGTAGTTTTTGTGAAAAGATAACCAAAGGAGGGGCTTATCGTTTGAAGCAACATTTGGTAGGAGGTTTTAGGAATGTGACTAAGTGTCCACTTTAATACCCTAATGTCTAATAGCATACTAATGAGCTTTTACTTTAGCTTCATACTAAGAAGCGAAACAGATTGGCACAAGGTCGCTTGAATGACATGATGTTTGTGAAATCTAATCGTGCTTTGTAACGCCGATATGATAGGAGATACACCTTGGATCCAATTCTCCTAGATGAGATTGATGATAGCAATGAGTGGCTACTTGGGAGAATGGATGATAACTCTTTTGATGAAGATAATGACTTTGTGTTTCAGGGTGAAGACTTGACATGATCTTAGTTTTAAAAAGCGCGCCCAAGGCGTGCCCAGGCGCTTGGCGACCTTAGGCGCATAGATAATCGCCTCGGAAGTCCTAGGCGAGGCGAGCTACGATGGGCGCAGTAGGCGCACGCCTCAGGCTGCTTTTGGGGGAGGCGCTAGGCGACCGCCTTGGTCGCTTTCAGGCTAGATGCGTAAGAAGGGAAGAAGATCTGAGCTAAAAACCTTTAAAAAGGAGAAATTTCTTAAAATTAAAACTTACCCAAGATTTAAAACTAAAATTCGAACAAAAGCCCTCAATCAATTGCATGAAATTGCTTCAATTTCATCTCCAAATCAAAACCTAATTTGAAAAAAAAACCCTAATTTTCGAACCTCATAAATAGCTGTTTTTTTGTGGGCAAAAGCTCGATAATTGTGGCAGAGATTGCCGGTCCGGTGGTCTTCGCCGGTTATGCATCTCAGGTAAGTTTCTCTTTCCTCGATTTTCCTCTTACTCTCTCTCTTCGGTCTTCTCTTCGGTCCTCCTGTAAGCTCTGACTTTTTCTTTCTTTCCTTTATATGTTTTTGTTTAATTAATTCTACAACCCTATGCCTTTTGCTTTATTGCCAGTTGTGACTTGTGAGCTGTAGTCACATGTCTCTAAAAAGAATAACTTGTAGTCACGTGCTTTTTTTTCTTTCTTTCTCTGTTTTAAATATTTTTTTTTCTCTATTTTTGTCTTTTTCCTTCTCCTTTCTTTTTCTTCTTCCGTTCTTTTTAGCCTGTGGTCAGATTTTTTTTCCAAAAATAATGAAGTTTGCAGTTAATTTTTTAATGTTGCTGGTATCAGGTAGATTAATTTCATGGGTAGACTAAAAAAACAGTAAATCATTGAACCCACAGTAGCTAATTTTACCATATAAGTAGGCAGCAGCTTATAGTTTAAGTTACAGCAGCTTATATAAATATTTTTATTATTTTTATGTTGTTTCGAGTACAAATTATGTTCTACAATTGATAGTTAAGCATTTTGGCAACAAACGTGCGCCTTGCATACAAGAGGCGTGCGCCTTCGCCTTGCGCTTTGCGCCTCCCTCATGCGTCTAATTACGTCACTAGAGCATAAGACTAGCAAAAGATGGTCCGGGATCCTTATCTAGACCTGATAAGGAAAGGTCTTGCTAGTAGCTCCACTCCTAGAGATGCTCTTAGAGTCACGGTGTTGGATGATGATGAGGATGAAGATGACTTTGGAGGAGATGATGATCATTATGACTTGGATGATGATGATGATTTGGATTTCTAGTTCTAGTGGGCTAATCTTGAAAACTTTGTTTGCTTTTCTTTTTACGTAGTACTTTTCTCTCTCTTCCTCCCTCTTTGACTATTTCCTAACAAAAAACCAGTTGGACTTGACATGGGTAATGAATCTACACTTACCGACTCTTTCTCTCCAAGTTTCTGTGACTAGAATTTACTCGTTGACAAAATAATGACATAAGCATCGAAGGTGCGATCCCGTATCCATCCTTGGGTTGTCTAGCATATGTAATCACATCTCACCTCGAAATTCCCAAATGATTTCTCCTAGTCAGTTTGACCGGAAATGACATCCTATGTGCGGATCGAATTTCACAAAAGTTGTGGCCATTACCCGACAGGTACGAAGACTAAGGCAGCCTTGAAGTAGCCGACGAAACAGATGGCAATGCACGAAGAGCACTCGTTCTATCTTCGATGAACCGTCATGTCCTTGAAGAAGTGAACCGCCTGCTAGCGCCGTGAACGAATAAAACATTCCCACCATGCTTTTTGTTCGCCAGATGGTAGAACAATTCAACGATACACTTGAACATAGCTTCAAGCCCTCATAAGAAGTCTTTAGGATGGATAAGAAGGTACATCAAAACGCCCCCGTGGTGTTCCCATTGTACCCTATGTGAATCAAGCCTTCCAGTCGAGCCAGAGAATCAGACTCGGTCCCTCGAGCACCCTAGAGATGCGCGGACCTTTGGCCGAACGAGATGCACAGAACATAATCAGCGAGTGAGCTAGGCATTGAGACACTCCTACTCAAGATGAACAACAACCCATTCCTAACCGGGACCGGGAGAACCCTCCTCGAAATACATCTCAGCGGAGTGAACGCTCGAATGGCAATTTTGGGAACTTAGGATTCCCGACTCCATTCCACTGGCACTACGGTGGGACTACTAGGGTGGGACTGAGGACCCCATTGACCGCTTTGTTACATACAAGTCACAGATGAGTGTCTAGACAAGATGCGAAGCACTGTAGTGCAAGTTCTTCCCAAACTATTCTAAAGGGCCTTAAACTCTCCTCGAGTTTCTCCCTAGCAGCACTACGAACTTCGCCTCACTGGAAGCTTTGTTTAAACAAAACTTTATTGCGGGAAGGAGACATAGAAGACAAGCATACGTTTGATGTCCGTCAAGTAGCAAAGGAACAAAAGTCTAACCGACTACATTAAGAGGTTTAATGAAGAGACTTTGAAGGTTTCGACCTTGAAGACAACATTGTGTTCACATCATTAAAGTCTAGATTATGGCATTCAAAATGAAGTTATGTGAGAGCGACGCCACGACTTCTCAAAAGCCATGAACTAGTTCTATAACGACAAGTTGAAGAGTCAATCTTGAGGCTAGTTTTTCTATAAGAAAGAGGAACATGGTACCTTTTCCTTACTCTAAGAAGTAAGCAAGTAGAAACTACCTTTCGTTTAGAACGATATCTATGGTGCTTCAGTAGCGACACCTTTAATTCAAGAACTCCAGTTTTCCGCGGGTCTTCAGCCGGGCATTCATGCGTTGCGGTTGGGAGAGTTGCGGAAGGGAAGCGAAGGAAGTGTAGTTTGGCATAAAAATCCATACGATATTTCGAGAGGGAATTTGGAACCTCCTATTTATTAAGACTTTTGGGCCCGCCACATCGGGCTATGGGACTCGAACCCAATTCTTTCCGCGACCGGGGAATTTTTGCGATTCTTCTTGAATAGTTTGGATTCTCTCGTCGAGAGTCACTTTAAAACTGGGATTACGCTCACTATTTCCTTAAGTTCACCTACCACCTAAAGCCTTTAAAACTGGGATTCGTGCACTTTTCTTGGTTTTTGCGAAGAAGCTGTTTCCTCATGTCAAGTTCCCCCGAGGGGGGCGATGCCTTACATGTGTTGAGTACCCAGATTCTTCAAGCCCTCCCTCCTTCCCCGGTGTCCTACATCGGAACCGAATTTCTTCCGCCCCACAATAAGACAATGTGAACAGAAAGAACGATCATTGGAATCGTTTAGAGCTGCATCGAGATCCTACCATCATGACAGGAACAAGAAGCCCAAACACTCCGATAATGGCTTAGAATTCGACTGTTGATTTGACATCAACATGAGAGAAATCTGTCTCGACTTCAAAGAGAAGTTGGTTCTAGGAAGAATTGAAACTAATAAATTGGCGGTAAATTTAACTTTGACTTAAGAGAGGAGTATAACATAGCGGTGCTACTTTTAATCCTTAGAAGCGGATATTAGTTACCCGGGTGCTTATTTGTCTTCTAGCCGTTATTGTGCTTTGATTTCGTGTTGTTTTGCTATTTAATGCACTAGTGGAGCCGTTTGATAGGTACATGAATTTGACGAAGTTGCTTTGACTACAAAACCAGCGAATTTGATGTTTTTTTGCCTCTTCCCCTCATTCTCCTTTCCTTAATGATGAATTTGCTAATGATATGATTTGGGTCAAACACCTTTTTTCTACTAGCCTTTGTGCACATGAGGCTAAAAAAGTGCACAAAGGCTCACAAAAACGCACAATAAGGCGTACCAAAGGCTAATATCCCAATTTTTTACATCAATCTTCCTTTGAAGTGAGGCGCACCCAGGCCCCCCTAAGGCACTTCGAGGCACAATAGTATCCTTATCACCTCAATGTGCTAGCTTTTTTATAATTTATGAGACAAAAAGGAGGGCGAAATCCTAAATCTTGTTCTATATATATATAGATAGCTAAGTAGATTCACCTAATAATCGACACTTAAGCGTATAAATAGAATATATTTGATACTACTAAATATACATAATTTTTTCAATTTTATATGTAATCATAGTAAATAACAATCTTCTAATGATATGGAATGTAAGTGAAATTACCAATCATAGTAAATGCTGAACTTCTTTAATTTCGGTTAAAAGTATTATATAATGATTATTACAATTTATTTATTTTAAAAGTTAAAAAACAATTTGTCAACAAAAGAATCTCTATTAACAAATTATAACTTGTTTATAACACGGGCCATAAGTCTAGTATATATGTAGGGTTGAGGTTCCTTGAGAACAATCTTTGTTTGAGAATGTGCAAACACTTCTTAGGTATACTTTTTAACTCTCAACACAACGGCCAAACTTTAGGTGAATGCTCAAAGTTTTTGTATTGCCATTGAAGCTATAAGTTTCTTAAAGCAACTTCTTTCTCTTACTCCATTAGAGCTGCTACTTTCGTCATTCATAGTAATCTAGATATAACTAGTTTGGCATAAATTTTAATTGTTAGATTACTCCCTCCGTTTTTGTGAAGATATATTCGGTTACTGTAGATACACATTTTAAGGCAAATTGGAGAGAGTGTAAAAAGTTGTTTCACTCACTTTGTTTTTTTTTTAAATGAGGAGAGTGTGGGTTTATTATAATTAAAGGGAATAGAGAGCATGGAAGAGAGAGAGAGTGTGTGGGCCAAGGATGATTAATGAGGAATAAAGCATAGTGAGTAGATCTTCAAAGTACAGATGGAAAAGGAAAGCGAGTGATCTTTAAAAAACGAAGGGAGTATATCATAATCTGAAATGGATGAAGTCAAAGTGAAGCGGTTGGGTTTCCATTACAATAGGAGAAGTAAGTGGACAAAAGAACAACATTAAGTTCTCGCCCATCATTGATCATTTCTAGTTTGCTGCAAGTGAACTATGTCCTTTTTCAGCATTATTAATTGACTGTAATTGATGTGCAAATTTGTTTTGTCTATTTTATACTGTCCTCAATGTAGCGGGTGAGCTATGTTATTGGACTTTCTCTCTCTTCTTTTGATTTTTCTTTTGTATTACCAACTTTTCCCAATAGAAATCAAAGGACTGCATAGCTAAACTACCACTAATCAATAAAACAATCATATCATTGGCTTGATTATAAGGATTCGTACATCACAGGGTGTAATTTAGTGGGAATGATAATATAAAATATAAGATTATTTTCACTAAGTTCATCTTGTGTGTTTGATGCAACCTCTTCAACTCATGCAGTTAGTTAAACCTATAGCCTTGTTGCACCTTGGAGTGCCCAGCACTTGTGCATTTGTGGGATATTATGCCTATTACTTGGTTTAGGCTTGGCCTATTGACACCCCTATTAATTTCATAGCATCTATTGCTCTAAGCCAATTTTTCATTTCTGTTTTATACCTATTATTCTTAATTTTTGAGGAGTTTTAAGTGTTGACCTTCAAACACAAAAACTATTTAGTTATTTTAAACAAATAGGAAAATATCAACTTTTTTTGAAAAATCCCTTCGACCTCCCCTTTTAATCCTCACTGCCAAACCCCACCACTCCATCCTTGCCCTCCACCACCTGCACCATTGTTTTCTTATCCTTTACCGTGTGACCACCACCTTACACAGCCCCTCTCCTTGCAACCCTCCTCACCTACAACTCCCACAATCCCCCGTCCTTGCGAACCCTCTTCCTCAATCATGGTGATATGGACTCTCATAGATCAATCGATATGACAATTCTATATAGGTAGAGAGGATTAACAAGATTTTCCAAGGTATATCTATGTGGTGTGCATTTGAGATACTAGCCTGTGAGAAATATCTTTAATGGAAGTTCAGCTTTGGCCAGGCATGATCAAGAAAACGCCAATTTCTCTTGGTGGCCAGAAATGTGACATCCTTGCACATTGGTGGCAAGTTGAATGCCACAATTCCATTCAGCATCTTTGATCTAAATATAAATTCTTTTCACTTCATGATCATCTTATCTGGGCAATTCTCTGTTGGGATAAACTAGTTTACCTTGCTTTCCCTTTGCATTACTAATATAGGAGGATTTTCTTCAGATCTATTTTTTTGACGGGATACATTTGCTTAAGATTCTAGACATCTGATAATAACTTGCCTTTATGGTTGTTCTTGATCTTTATTTCTTATTGTTAATTTATGTATCCAAAAGAATTTGATTTGTTTTGAGAATGTAGATTTTGATTTATCTGCATGCAGTCTTGTTATTTGTTCATATTAATTAATGGTTGACTGGCTTTGGTGTAGGTTCGTGAGCATGCAAGAAAACTTTTGGAGAAGCATGTAAAAAAACCATTTTTTGATGTTCGGTAATTCTCAACTAATTCGGTTTTTTGTTTTCTTTTTTAGATATAATATGTGGATGTTTCTACCTGATAGCTAAGGCATTTGTATGATAGCTACTGTTTGGTACTTGGATTTATGATTTTCTTGTTTGATGTTCTATGGTCACGGTGTGACAACTTTTACCATTAATTTGTTAGAAGTTATACTCCCTCTGCTGTAAAATACACATTGTTTTAGCAATTTCCAAAGATCATAAAAGTTGGCTTAATTTATATGTAATGGTATATCACTTCTGGTCACTGTATCACTTTTCTCTCTGTCGCCCTCTATCTTTCTCAGTCTCTCTGTATACTCTTCTTTCATGCCTATTGAGTGCAGGTATGCTGCGTCTCTTGAGCGCATGACTAAAGAAGAATTAGAGCAAGGAAAGAAATGGCTGGATGATACATTCCATCTTATACGGTAGGATCTCAAGTTTTTTCTCTAACCATCAGGTCTTATGTAGTAGTGTCCTAAATCCTAACTGCCCGCGCTTTCCTTTAAAAGAGGTGGGTGACTGCATATCATAACAATGTGATTTAGGGTGCACCATTACAAGTTCTTGCAATCAATCATGTTATCCATGCTTCATTGTGGACCCAATTCTGCCTCTGTATATATATCATACTGATTATTTTTTTCATCCATTTCTAAACTACATCTTTCCGTATTATCTGAGATTGTAAAGAGGCCTTCACAATTCAGATATTGTCTGCGAGGCTGATAGTCTTATCAGCATTTGGATAAATACCTAATTGGTTAGGACTAGTAGGACATGTTGCTTGTTATATTGTAGGATGAACTTTATGCACTTGATCTAATGGGCGTGCGCTTTAACATGGCTTTTGGAACGGCCCATAAATTTTTCTTCATCTACATGTGTGAAACATGCAAGTTTTGTAGCTCTCTGCTCCTTTTCGTTTGCTAGAATACTATGGCAAAGTCTGGGGTGGTTGGCAGTGTTGTTTCGTCAACTGAAAACATTTGGAACATAAAATATTGTACTGTATACTAGTGAATGCCCATTTGACATGTGAGATAAGGGATTGATGTACAGAAGTTGATATTACAACCTTTACGTTTAAATTTGATTGGATTTGGTTCGCCGTTCAGCATCCATCAGATTCAGATAGTATTCTAAAGTTGATCATGCTTCTTGTTCTTCGTCCCTGGGGAGAGGTTTTCCTACTATATATATTTGCCATGTACCAATGGTTTGTTTATTGTACTGAGTTTCTTGAAGCCATTTAGCAGCCTTGATATTCGTGCTGTCAAATTCAGATGCATTTTAATTTTTTTTCTCTGTGCTTGCTTTAGATAGCACCCTTCCTGGCTTTATATTATAGACACACCTGCAACTTCCAGCTGGTGTTTTCAGCCTAATATACGTGAAAATTAAATTGTTTCAGATGCATTTGTTTTTTTGTTTTGTTTTGCTTTGTTCTTGCTTAGATAACAACTTTGCTTTATCTTTCTTATGGACACACTCCAACTTCACGATGGTGTTTTTTTCTAACATATTAAGTGTTATGCAGGTGTGAGAATGATAGCCTTCCAAACATCAAATGGGTTCTTGATCTTGCAAAAGCTGCGGTTTTGAGGCATGGTGTACGCGGCCTTGTAATTGACCCATACAACGAGCTTGACCATCAACGTCAAGGCAGCATGTGAGTTTCTTGTTTTCTTGCATTGCATTCGGAACTTTTATGTAGTGGAGTGTATTTTTTCTGCATTGCGTAATTCGGAACCACTTATATACTAGCTCAGAAATTGAAGATATAGAGTGGGCATTTTGGATTGGGATACTTAAACAAGCTGAAGCTATCTATCTACTTGCTCAAAGATTTGAAGCCCCATGTCTACACCTATTAGGCATTGCTGTCAATGCGTCCTGAAATGGCGTGCTCATTAGGAGTCAACCTAGTGTCTAGTAAAAACCGTACAATCTGACCTAGATGAGAATGTTCTGCATGTATGTGCCTGATTTAATCTTCGCTTTTGTGTCTTTGTATACAAAGTGTATACTGTTCCTTTTTTTGCTGATGGATGTTCTAGAACTTTTCGTGAACAGATGTTTTATATTGTGAAGTTAATCTTGTAGGATCACCTAAGATACTTGGCTTGCTTCCATCATAGTTCGAAAAACGGTTCGAAGGAATTGGTTAGGAAGGATACGTTTGTGCGGATCGTGTTGCGGTTGTCGCGCACGAATTTTATATTATCCGCTTTAGCTTATTTTATTTTATTTTATTTTAATGATTGTGCATCAATATATTTAAGATCTTTAAAATTTTCTAATTATGATTCCTCTCTAAGCTATGAAATATAGAGTTGAAAAGTCAAAAGTGTTAAAATAATTTTGCACGTGACTTTTCATTACTAAAAGCAAAAACAAAGAAGCATTAAGAGTTTAAGAGAAAAGATTTTAAAAAAATTAAAAGGTAAAAATATGGAGTAAAAGTCAAAAGTGCTGTACATGTCTCAAAAAAAAATTATAAACAAGACCCCAAAAGCAATCACATGGCAAAATAACGTTTCCCTTCCCAACTCGAAAATTAAAAGAAAAAGAAATAGTAAAATATAAACAATGCAAACCTAATCCGAAACGGCGCCTACACCTCTTACTCTTCACCACTTCTCTGTCTTCTTCACTGTTGCGGAGAAATGACCGGCGCGCGACTTTTACAACACGACTATCGCACGGAATCAACCTCCCGAGCAAAAGCCCCAACGTTTCTATGAAAGAAATCACTTACTTCATCTTATATGGATCAGGGTTTGTTATCGAAAAAATAAAATCGCACCATGGAACGGCAAATGCGGGCGATAATTCGTCGTCGCGTTGGATCGGACGAAATCTCGTGTTTTACAAGAAGGCGTTATGAACGGCGATTCGGTTCGCCAAAGTTGAATCCGTTACAACTCGGGCGAACCGAATTGATGCGGCCGTTATTTAACACCATGGCTTCCATCCTCTTTTAGCATCTAATGTCACGATTACCAAGCCGTCCCAAGCTATGAACTCGCGAGCAAACAACCCTACACATACAAACACAATGTGAAAGCATATGATTGAAGCTAAAACGATCAAAATAAAAATAAAACAAGCTGAACAACGAAATAAAACCAAAATTAGAAGTCTAATAAAATCTAATAAAATTAGAAGTCAAACTAGGTGCTTGGTGGATGGTCGTAGTTGTTCAGTTATTGTGGAAAATGGCTCGTGTACTAATGTGTGCTCAAAGAAGATGGTGGAGACATTAGGTTTAGATACACGACCACATAAAATCATCCCTACAAACTGAATTCACTAACTAATCAAGGAGTGGCGGTTACTAAGCAAGCTCTTGTGAATTTCTCTATTGGTGAGTTTCAAGATGAGGTTTGGTATGATGTGGTGCCTATGGATGCGTATGCTATCTTGCCTGGGAGGCCATGGCAGTTTGATCGTGGTATGGTTTACTTGGCTAAGAAGAATGTGGTTTCGGTGATGCATGAGGGGAAGAGATTGAGTTTGAAAGTGGCGCCAAAACCTATGGATGCGTGTGCTAAGGTTTCGTTGGTGGGAGATGAAGATGATATGAAGGGTTTGAACCGCAAGCAACGTAAGGAAAAGAGGAAAGAGCAGCATGTATTGCAAGCATGTCAAAAGCCACCATTCGAAATTGGAGACTGTGTGTGGTTGTCATTGAGTGCTCAAAAGCTCCATAACAATGCAAAGGGAAAATGGAACCTTCGTGCATAGAGAGAACTATGGTATTTTTCAAGTTATGCTTGGAGATGGCGTTTGTGTTTCGTTGTTAGCTACTGATTTGGTTCCACGCCATGACTATGGAACTCGAGGACAAGTTTTCTTTCAAGAAGGGGGGAATGATGTGAGATCAAGCATCATTTCAAGCTCAACTATGTTTAATTTGCTTTCTTAGGATTGTTGCATGGTTTTACTTTACTCTTAAAGTGAAGGTTTTACATGTAACAAAAAATATGTCTTTTATTGTTATTGTTAGTTAAGTTAGTTAATTAAAGTAGTTTATTTAAAATTAGGGCCGAAAAAGGATGAGTAATGATTTTAGTCGTGTGATGATTGTATAATATATGGAAAGTTTTGCAAAGCTTTCCTAAATCAAATGTTTTCTTAAGTTGTGCTAGATTCTAGGCTAGTTTTAAGGGGAAACTTTCCTTTTGTTTTACCTTGTAATTTCGGCCATATGCATGCTTGGTGAGCAAGATTTTTTGTTCATCTTCTATAAATAATACATGTTTAGTCCTATGAGGCTAAGTAAGAGTTGATTAATTAAAATTTTGGACTTCTTGTCTTTGTAAGGATTGGGCGTACTTTTCCAAGACTTTATTGTTTTTAGGGAGTGAACCTAAACACAAGACCCTTAGTATTAGGCGAGTGAAACCTAAAACTAAGTGAGATTCGAGTGAGTTAGTGAGTGAAGCTAATAAACTTTATCTCAAAACACCCCTAATTCGAACCCTTGGTGAGTGAAGCCTAGGTATTAGAGTTAGAACCCTTAGGGAATCATAAGTGAGTGAAGCTTGTAAGGAACTAAGCTAGATTCCGTTCACGGGATCATATCAATAAGACCTTATGAATGAATGATAATGGAGAGTTTGTTAGAGTAACGGCAGAAAATTATTTCCTGACTAGACTACGGAACCACCTCAGTACTAACTAGTGATCTGAAATTTATTTGCAGTAGTCATTGTGAAGCCTAGCTATAGATGAAGCGTTGTCCAACAGGCCAACTACAGAATTGCAATCACATGTTGCTAAAATGAAAAGAGGCAGACTTAGTTGCTTTTTGTGTACCAGTTGACGGGGTAGTGGAACTTGCTAAGTAACATATTTTAAACTCCTATTAAGTTGTATTACATTTTTTATATCAGTTGATATGGATTCCAACCCACTCCATTTCTCTCAGGGCTAGAGTGTTCATGATCAATGAATCAGTAACTGGAAACATATTGATATATTCGATCTTAGGAAGAACAAATAAACGTGCAAAAGTTTGTATGATTAGGTAGCCTTATAGTTGGATTCTCCAAAGGATCGAATCATCAAGAACATAAGCTAAAAGGTTCAAATTGTTTAATTAGAATAAAGAAATTAATCACAAACTAATTGAACAAGACTGATTTGTGAAAGCTTAAAGACTATGTCACCAACATTCATATTAAAGAGAACAAGTGTTGACACTAAAACTTTCAGAATTCATACATAGCTAACTAACTGGAACTTACAAGCTATAAAGAAGTTGATCTAGACTCCTATTATGCTTAGGGCAAGTCCCTAAGCCGTAAACTAACTAGAACTACTTAAGCTAACCAACTACTAACAACCAACCGCTTTATAGAGTATTAAACCAACTAAAACTCTACTTAGCAAATCCCGATATACTAAGATAAGTATAAAAAGATTCGTAAGTACTTAAAACAAGAAAAACGTATTCCAAGTAGAATAGTAAAAACTTGTAAGCCAAATCTAAAACATTCTAAGATATGAAGAGTCATAAAAGAACTGAACTAAGCTCAATTGTGGCCGGCAATTCGTGTAGCTTGCTTGCCGTCCAAGGTATGGCTAAGTAAGCACATTACCGCCTTTGTAGTAGCTTCATAGTTATTGGCATGCAATGCCTCAATTGCCCCAGCATCTAAAAGGATATTCTTGTGCATTAAAGCTAGTAAATCTTCCTCACTAACTCCTGGATCACATATTCAGATGCCGCCATCTTATGTGATTTTCACATTTGTGCTTCTACCCCTAAATATCAAGGAAAAGGAGTAAATCAACTTACTAAAACACAAATTGTGTTTATACAAGTGGAATTGCAGATTCCTCACTCTTTGCAACTTCTTTGATCTCTAGCTCACACATTCGCTTTCAAATTGGGTGCTGCCGTCGAATGCTTTGTTGGCTTTCTTTGTTGCAATCAGCTTGCTGCAAACTTGTCTTCTGTTGGTCAGACTCATCGGCCCTCTATGTTCAGCAGTTCTGTCTTCAGCATCAGATCTGTAGTTTGTGAGTTATTGGAGTTCTCTATCTTTCTCTCCCCAAAGTGAGTTTCACCCTCCATCCAAGACTCAATTTTTTTTTCTCCCCTTAATTCTTCTACTCTAGGTGATGTGTGCCTTGACCACTAAGTTATGGCCTGTGGAGAAATGGGGGTAATATGCATGTTAGACCGCACGGAAAGGTAGATCTGAAAAGGGCCAACAGTGAGCTAGTGAGTGTATCTATTATATTAGTGTGTTTATTTTATACACTATAGTTTTAGTTTACATGATTGTTTTTTTTTGTCTTTTTCCTTTCTTTCGGAGTTTTGGTTGACATCTCTCCATCTCCTAGTCAGAATTGCTGTTTCTGTTTATGTGTTTCATAGTTCAATTATAAAGAATTTCCTAATTCAGGTTTTGTTAGAATTGCAGAGATATATGTTTGGAAGACTCCCCCAATCCAGCTCCCACCTCCCCCCCCAAAAAGAAATTAAAAGGGACCATAGGAGTCATGAGTCGGGGTTATTGAATAAGATCAATGGTTAATTGACTTCAAGTCTGAGATATTTTCCCTTTTTAACCTACTTTCTGTCAACCTCTGTTTTTCAACAATAGTTTTTCTGCCACTTCCCATCTTTTATTTTTTGCAGTCTTCATCAACTGTCTTTTTGCTTTGCCTCAGCTGTCCTAGATTGACCACACGTTCAGTGGGGAATAGTCCTCATTTTAGTTCCATCAAGTGCATTGCTAGATCCCGTTACACTGTTGCAGGAAAGAAAAACTCGGACGTTCCGTTCTAGAACGGACTCTTGGTAACGGGTTTGAGAGTGGCCGTTCTGAGAAACCTCGTTATAGAACGGAGCATTGAAATTCACACCAAACTAAGCTGTTCTACCGTTACGTAACTGATTCATGGCATTCTAGAACGGTTTATTGGCCGATTTCTGTAAAATAACGCGAGGGAGAGGAAAATATGAGAAAAAAAAGCATAAATTTGACCTAAATTTCTCTAATAAGTCCTACCCGAATTTTGGCACTCTAATTCGACACAAATGCCTAAGTAATTTAATTGAATCACTTCGAATTGAAGCCTAAAATGAAAACCCTAAATTGGAAGAAACCCTAATATGCGTGTGGGAGGTAATTGATGGCCACTTCTTCGCCGGTCATGGCAGAGAATGCCGGTGAGATATCTCCAATTGCTTCTGGCACCATAGATGATGGTGGATGGTGGCGGTTGTTTTGAGGTCAGTAGTTCTCATTGTTTCTCTTTCTCTCTTATTGATTTAATTCTTCTTCTTTCTCATTCTCTCTCTTTTTTCTTCCCTTTTTTTTGTTGAGACTGCCAGACTGTCTCGTTCTCTTATCACGTGAGATAGCAAATATTTTCTTTCTGTCTCTTCTTTCTACTTTCCTTTTTATTTTTCTTCCCTTTTTCTTATTATTTCCCGACTTATAGTGAAAATACTTTATTTTCTTACCTTTTAATTTTTTAATTGCTCTTTTATTTTTGGTAGTGGTTATCATTTATAGGTAGTACAGAAGTTCCAATATCCTCAAAAGTACCCCTAATATTGTATTAATAACATTTTTGGACACAATATGGTATAAAAAGTAAAACAAAGGAAAAACCAAGGTTAAAACACCTGCTTGTGTGAAGTTTTTTACGCCGTGATGGCCGTGAAACGTTTTATTTCCCCATTACAAGCTGTTCCCGTGACAACGTGACCGTTCCCACAGAAGCGACCACGTTTTTTTTCCATGCACTGTTGTCTCTTGATTCTGAATTTACATGGCAACATCAGCGCACCGACTAAAGCTCTTAATGCCTTTGATTTATGAGTTATGACTAGTCTTATAAAGATCTTTAGTGGGAAAAAAAATGATTTGTTAACTAATAATTTCTTGTTCTCTCTCCTGAGAATAATTTTTAAATTCAAAATTGTACTATCAACTTTTTTTATGGTGAGATTGATGTCATTACCATGAAGTTTTATCATCTAATAAATTTAGTTTAGCAAAGGAAATAGTGACAATTGAAAGATATGTGAAAAAACGTGTAGTTTTGTGAATAAAGTAAATATTAATGAAAAGTGGCCCATTTATAGAGCTTAAAATGGAAATGTGGTCCATTATATCTGATTGGGAGACAATATTATATAATTTATGGTTCATATCAGATCAACTGCCTAGGAATCTTCGAATCGATAAATTGTCGGGATCTTCGAGAGGTTGTTAATTGTTAATGGGAGCTGGTAAGAGTGGCAATGTGGCATTGTATTTTTCTGAATAACATAATCCAAGCTAGTCATGAAAGTGCTCTTAATACTACTATAACAATATGAAGATGCTTTCATCTATTTCTGCTAGACTGAAATCTTTTTGTGGAGTTATATGGATTTGAATACTTAATGAATTTAACAGGACAGAAACAGAGTACGTCAGCCAGATTCTCACGATGGTCAAGCGATTCGCTCAACACCACTCTTGCCATGTTTGGTTTGTAGCTCATCCTAGACAGGTGGGTTGAGAGATATCACTGTTTTCTTCTTCTCCGATGTCCATTCTGAATTCTGTCTCTCTAACAGATGCACAACTGGGCTGGGGAGGCTCCTAATCTTTATGACATCAGCGGTAGCGCACATTTCATTAATAAATGCGATAATGGAATTGTAATACATCGTAACAGGGATCCTGAGGCTGGGCCAATTGATAGAGTGCAGGCAACGAAATCTGTCCACATTTTGAATATATATCCTCCCTTTGATCCCTTTAATACTAAAGCACTTACTTCTGTCTCATTAATGCAGATCTGTGTAAGAAAGGTACGGAATAAGGTTGCTGGCACAATTGGTGATGCTTTCTTGTCTTATAACAGGTACTCACTGTTGCAGTTATTTTTTTTTGTTTTTTCCACTTCAGAAAGGCAAACTGGAGATGGAGTTTGTGTCCGGGAATAAGCTTTGTAGTTTGTTCCCTAGTCAAAAGTAAACAGGAATATCCGAAACAAACAAGTGAACTAATTGAGAAAAGATGATGTAATATGATCTTTGCAGATCAACTGTTTCTGCTGCTATCAAATTTGGTACCCATAATCTGTATTTTCCTTGTCTTTGATGTGGTCAATTTTGTGCTCTATATTCGCGCGTCTTTAAGTCTTCGGTTAAAAAAATCAAGCATGGTTGTCATGACACAGGTGGATAAAGTGGCTGTGGAAATTTTGCGTCACGTATGCAAATATATTTATATCACGAAGATAGTTTCATTATCTTATAAGATGCAAGGCTCCAACAAAAAACACTCAAGGATTTAGAACCTGAGACATAGCTGGCACTGCAGAGCTGGTGTAGGCTAATGGCCTTGGGCCTAACCAGATGACCAACTCTGATCTAATGAAGACTCCTAGAGTAGTTTGTGTCCTTCCAATTCCATGGGAACTGAAATTAGTATTAGCTTGTGTGACGGAAACGATTTCTTATGACGATTTATGTTAGGAGACCCCAAGTTATTTTGGAACTAGGGCTTTGTTGTTGTTTGTATGAGAGAAGACACTGGATCCAATACCGTGTTTACTCTTCATACTAGCTTTGGCAGCAGGGCCATGGAGGGGTCAAAGGGTTCCCCTCACAACTACTACCATCATCACAGGTTATTGAGTCATGTTTTACTTTAACTAGCTTTACCAGCAGAGGCATGGAGGGGTCTTAAACATTTTAGGGCTTTGTTGTTGTTTGTATGAGAGAAGACACTGGATCCAATACCGTGTTTACTCTTCATACTAGCTTTGGCAGCAGGGCCATGGAGGGGTCAAAGGGTTCCCCTCACAACTACTACCATCATCACAGGTTATTGAGTCATGTTTTACTTTAACTAGCTTTACCAGCAGAGGCATGGAGGGGTCTTAAACATTTTAGGACGAAATCCCTGATGTTTTCCTCATAGATTTCCTTAATTAGCAAAATATCTTTGTTAACAGTGGTGGGGGATCAAGGGTTAGGATCTTTGATCATAATTCATAACCTTGATCATAATTCACAAACTTAGCTATTTCTGCAACTTGGCTACTGTTATACTGGTTGTTCCGTTTTTAATAGAGGTTCTTAGTGTATGTTTCTTGGTTTTTGCCTTCTCTTTTCTCCCATCCTCCCAGCAGACACATAGCTCATTTATTATGATTTATTTTCTTTCGCTAACATTTTGCGCTGATGCTTTTGAGGATGACACTTCACTTGCATTTTTGTTAACAAGCTTCCGATGTAGCTATTTGGGGAACAGCTGTCCTTGTCATACTTTTAGCTCTGTTTGGGTTGGATGCTGTTACGTTTTCTCGGTTACTCGCTTAATATATTGAGGCTACCTTGGTTATTTGCCTAATCTCACAAATGGATAAGCCAAATTGAAGAGATCACTCAACTATTGTCCAGCATGTGTTGGCATTATCTCAGATGTATTGGGTGAAGTTTGCTGGGATGAAGTGGTCTCACCAAGAGTTTAGTAGTAGCTTAGGTTAGCTAAGGTTCCAATATTCCTATATGCCTTGTATCTGTGCACATGATTTTTCTCTCCAGTGAATTATCTTGTGGCTGTTTGTATTTGGTGAATTTTTCTGGTGTTTTGCTTCTAATGTAGATTGGTTTAGTTTCATGCCTGACCACACTTCTTCTCTAACCTTAGAATCAGAGGCGCTATGTTAATTGGCTAGCTTTATATGTGGTTAATTTTCGTTATCTAGCATTAGAGCTGAATCTGTCAGCCTTTGCTAGTCAAATGTTGGAACATTTTTTTAATGTTGTGATGATCAATAGGCTTGCTTTTCTTGGGTGGTGTTGTTTCTTCCAAATGGGTAATATTTTGTCATGGGATAGATATTAAAGAGATTCGTTAGCACGGTTTAGTTAGAATGCAATAATTAACTTTAATAGTAAACTATTTACCTAATGATATCTGACCACAATTCCTAGCCCCTAAGTCTTTATTTCCTTTAATTGTTATTGTATATAGATTGAAAAGAAAATATCATTTCCAAATATCACACAAGAAAAACTAGAGTTTTTTCTATATTATGTATCAGACATGTTTGGAAATTATCTATTTGATTTGTATTAATTGGTCCTGCATTTTTCTGGTGGTACCTTGACAATGATTGTTGGTGCAGAGTAACTGGTGAATTTTCAGACCTTACAGACCTGACAGACCTTACGGACCTGACAGACCTTACGGACCTGACAGACCTGACAAGCTAATTTCGATTGTTCCGATTTGAAGATAGGGCGTAACTTATGATGGATGAACCAATTGTTTCTTAGGAGTTCAATGAAGTTTCAAGGCCCTTTTGTGAGGTTGGATATGTCAATATACGTGCTATTTTGATAGATTAAGCAAATATAGTTCATTGTAGAAATTATTAGCATCGCTCTTGGACTAGCTAAAGGAACAAAACAAATAGACACATTCAAGAGGCTTTGAAGCCTCAATTTGTATTGTTAGTGCAAATAGTTTGCATTGTAGATTGAGCAACCTAACATTTTGCCGAATGTATATTCAATTGTATCTTTCCTTATTTTTTGCGGAATTCTTCTATATTTGAGTAAAGCAGGAGTTTGCTTGCATGGGTATTGAAAATTAACATTGGAAAACACTTGTATGAGCTTGCGACAGTTTATAATTTTCCATGACAATTGCCTCGATGCGCAGTGGAAAAGCACATTGACAAAGCTTTGCAAAATGGGTTATCCTTTCTTTAACAAACGATTAACTTGATGTGATATTAGTTAGTTTTTTTTTTCACTGATTCGGAGTCAAAATATTTTGTGATTTATATGGTAAAATCTAGGAATAGATTGAAATTATGATATTGATATCGATAGATAATTATTGGATGGGTGTCTACAGTTTCTTGATTCTAATATTTTTACTAGCAAAAATGAAAACAATACCAATTCTACACGAAGGGACAACGAACCCCATCGTGAGCAAATATCCCTCCCCAAGCTACACCTTAAATACCATGTCTTGGGAGCTTGCAAAGCAGTGTGAGTTAAAACAATTATGCTGAGAAATCATCAAGTTATATGTGATTGCATTTATGTATTTATTGCAATTTTTTCCTTCATAATCACACTATATGCAATGGAACTCTTCTTTTGTACCAAAACAGCCCCAATTCCCACTTCACTTGCATCACATTACAACCTCAAAATGACTAGTGAAATCCAGTAAAGCAAGTCAGGAGTTTCACACAATATCATCTTTTTGTCCTCAAACGCACAGCACAACATATAACTAATGATTTCTCAACATAATTGTGTAACTCACATTGCTTTGCAAGCTGTCGGGACATGGTATTAAAAGAATAAATTAAATGTGATAATCTTGCTCTGAATTACTACCTCCGTCTCAGAAATATCTGAACATGTTGGGACACGTAATTTAATGTGGAAAGTTGTAGTGCGGTTATCAAACGTTATCTTGCTAAAATCTAGATGTGAATATGTGATAGGAGTTGGTGGAGTTTTTTTTCAATTGAAAAAAATAGAAAGTTGGGTATTTTTTATTGATAGAGATAGAATGTGGGTCAAAGGGTGTAAGAAAAATCCAATATAATAATAGAGAGACTATACCAAAAACAGAAGTGTCCAAACTAATTTGGGACAAACAGAAAATAAAAGTGTTCAGACTATTTTGAGATGGACGGAGTAAATGAGTTATTATGAGTTTCTTAAAGAATATACAAAAACAAATCGAAGGACATATGCAACTAGAAGAAAGCTTGTGTATAGAAACTGTAGATGGTTGCAGTTATTAAATTTCATTGATTTAACTCTTTCCTCCTAGATATCTCTTCTTTGTCATCATCAAGTGAACATTAGTTCCATAATATCTTACGCCATATCTCAAAGAGGAGAACAAGATTTAAGCCTAATGTGAGTATTTCAAAAGGGGGAGTGGGTGGGGATTTAAAACTTAAGGTTGGGTCTTGAGATAGCGCTTGCTTGCCTAATGGATTTCTCTATACTGGACCAAAGAAAAAAAAATTACATTTATCCCTCCTAATTTCATCGAATTTCACTATAATAAAATAACATTCAATTCTTTAGTTCCTTGTTTAACCATAGGGATATAAGATCTAGGAATTCGTGTGAGATGTTACTGCTAGAAGAAAAAATTGTGGATGCTCTATGTGCAATTTCTTTTTTTGCTTTTCATTGATAAGTGTTTTTATTATGATACTAAGAACTAATATTCGGGGATACTTTAGGCATTACCATAGTTAGCTTAGAGAAAAAGTTATGAAGTTAATTAGGGAAGACACTTGATGAAAAGAGAAAATTAGAGAAGTCAAAGGTATATTGAATATTGTGGAAAATGATTAGCAGTTTGTAGCTTGAGAGATTGTCATTCATCTCAAAAGATTTACGATATTAAAATTGGTTATTAGTCACCTTGGTTAGCATTAGCTCAATTATATCTTGTTTGTTCTTCCCTAATCATTCTTCTTCCTCCCTTAATTTTCTTATGTGTCCATAATTTCTCTGTTTCAATGACTGAATTGAGTTGGTTATGGGTTAATGGTATCAGAGTAGTACTATTTAAAGAGATTAAGTTACTTAATTTCTATTTAATATAAATAAGCTGCGATGGAGGTGATAATATGAAGTGTTTTTGAAAAACATCAAAGGAATCTTGTGCAATACCCTGGATTTTCTATGAAATGAAATAAATAAATAAATAAATAAATAAATAAATATATATATATATATATATATATATATATATATATATATATATATATATATATATATATATATATATATAGGTTGGGTTGTAATGAGAATCCTCTTACGGTGAAAACCATGAGAACCACATAAAATGAGCAAAACGTAAAGTGATAAAAAAAATTGCAAAATGAGCATAAAAATGTTAAATAAGCAAAACCATAATATAAGCAAAACATAAAATAAGCAAAAACGTTGCGAAATGATCATAAAAATGTTAAATGAGCAAAAACATAAAATAAGCAAAAACGTTGTGAAATGAGCAAAATCTTTGTAAAATGAGGAAAAATGAGAAGTTCTCACCATACGGTGGTTCTCATATGAAATTAAACACACACACACACACACACACACACACACACACACACATATATATATATAGAAGTAAGTTCATATGAGAATACATTCTTACATGAGAAATGAGAATGGATTTTACGCGCTATAACTCTAATGAACAAGTGATGTAACTCTAATGAAATTTTTTTTTTTGGGCTTGAAGTTTTTTCGGGGGTATAACTCTAATGACCAAGTTTTGTAACTCTAATCCAATCGTGTGATTGAGATTCATTCTCATTTCTCATGTAAGGAGGCATTCTCATGTGATCCTGCCCCTATATATATATATATATATATATATATATATATATATATATATATATATATATATATATATATATATATATATATGTAGGATGATGTAGGATGGTAAAAATCAGTTTTCGTGGATGAAAAATATGATTTTCTACTTCTTTCAAACCCTAATTGTTCACCCCATTTTTCCTATAAATACCCCCTTTATTTTCACTTTAAACCACAACTTGAATTCCACACAGAACACTTCATTCTCCATATTTCCCTCCCACTGAAAAAACCTCATTCAAGAGAGAAAAGGAAAGCAAAAGTAAAAATTAGAAAAGTAATTAGTAAGTAAGTAGTTCATCAAAGAAAAACACAAAAGAAGTTTTAGTTAGTAATTAAGTGAATTTAGAAACTCACTTAGAAATTAAGAAAAAAAAAAAAAAGTAGAATCCTTTGCAAAGGAAGTGCATCATTGAGTTAGCAAGGTAAAATTAAGTTCTTGTTAATTATTAGAGTTTTTTTGTCAGAAACAACATTATAAAACCACTTTTTTGCGAAAAACAACCTTTTAAAAGTTTTTTTGCAAACTTACAACCTAAAACCAAAATTTTTTGCAAAATGAAACCTAAAACCAAAACTTTTTGCGAAATGAAACCTTTTCTGGAATTCCTTCATTGACTGTTAAATATTGTCCGTTGACCGTCAGTTGCACCCTCCAATCTCTCTCCTCACTCCATCTCCCTCCCTGAACACCAACCCCAGCCACCATTCTCCTTCATCCTCCTTGCAACCACCACGCAAACCACCAATCTCCTCCCCCCTTTTCCGAAATCACCACCCCCACCACCCCAACCTCCACTTTCCTTCCTCCTCCCCGAAATTTCCACCGCTAACCTTCCCCGAAATCAGATCATAACAATATCCCATAAATCCCATTGGCTAGTCGTCCTTTAGGCGGCGTCTGCAACCACCCACCACACCACCACCAACCAAAAACACTCTCTTTCCACCTTACCACAATTACCAAACCACCCCTCACCATTACCGAAATACCAAACTAATCTTAAATGCTGCAAACCCCTTTATTAGCGAATGAGTCATGTCTGACTTGTGCTACCACTACTACTAAAAATTTGGTGGGGGTGAAAAAAAGGTGGCTCAGATCCTCAACTGATCAAACAATTAAGTAGAAGAATTTGAAGGTAAGCAAAGTCTACTATGGCGGCAAAAATTAACTGCCAAGCCAGATGGCAAACACCCACCTGTAAATTTCGGGGGTTAAACCTCGCACGCATAGCAACTTTGATTTTGGGGAAGGTTAGCGGTGGAAATTTCGGGGAGGAGGAAGGAAAGTTGAGCTTGGGGTGGTGGGGTTGGTGATTTCGGGAAAGGAGGGAAGGAGAGTGGTGATTTGCGTGGTGGTTACAAGGAGGATGAAGGAGAGTGGTGGCTGGGGTTGGTGTTCAGGGAGGGAGATGGAGTGAGGAGAGAGATTGGAGGGTGCAACTGACGGTCAACGCACAATATTTAAGAGTCAATGTCGGAATTCCAGAAAAGGTTTCATTTCGCAAAAAAATTTGGTTTTAAGGTTTCATTTCACAAAAAAATTTGGTTTTAGGTTGTAAGTTGCAAAAAAACTTTTAAAAGGTTGTTTTTCGCAAAAAAGTGGTTTTAAAAGGTTGTTTCTGACAAAAAATTCTATTTTTAATTATTTTCTTAATAACATACTAACTTTCTCTCTGTTTTCTCTTATCATTTATTTAATCTTAGAAGTGATTTGGGTATGAGTAAGTTTCAATGGGTTCCCAACCTTAAATCGTCCCACCTAGAATAGTCAACTCTATTGGAAAGACTCTTAAGAAATAAGTGATTATGTAATTTTTCTTAATCAAGTTGTTGTTAATCACCAAAAATATTTTTTATTAAAAATTTAAGTAGAATTGTGCTTAAACATCTCCATAAAAAACAAAATGTGATGTTGTAATTATAGTAAGTTTCAATTTCATTCTTAATTTCATTCTTCGTTTGTGTTATATATGTAAATAGTTTAATTTTTTTAAAGGTAAGGAGAATTCCCTTGCAAGGAAGGGGGGAGATTGAGTATCCTTCTTGCAAGGGGTGAGAATCGAACCCCTGTCACAGGGGTGGAAGAAGAGCCTTACAACCACTAGGCCAATCTTGATCCTCATGTAAATAGTTTATAGGATGTAATATTTTTCTATGAAGTTCAAGATGTTTGTAGAAACTGGGCTTTGGAATTTCTAAAAAAGAAATTTTGTACAGTTAATCAAAATTCATACAAAATTGTTGTGAAAAACTGATCTTATCGAGTACCATACACTACTAGAAAAAGCGTGTCTTCTGGACGCTTTTTGACCCATTTTGCGACGCCAAAAAGCATCGCGAAATTTGCTCTGGACGCTGCCGAAAAGCATCGCGCCAGTTGAGTCGGTAAACCACGACGTTTAAAAGCGTGGCCATTCTTGACGTCTAACAACGTCCCCATTTTTCTCGTCGCGTAATAGCGTCTCCATTCGCGACGACTTACGGCGTCTACGTTTTCTGGAACGGAGTCGCTACATATTACCGCGTCTAAATTCTGGACGCTTTTTGACGTCGTGAAATGAAAAGTTGGCTTCAAATTTTAATTTCGGCAAAATTTCTTGGCACTAAAAAGTGTTTCTATTTTTGTATAGTCTTTTTCTACTATGTTCACGAATTAACACGCACGCACGCACACACATTTACTTTAGAATAAAACCAGCAATGAAACTTGAAGATTAAATAAAAAAAAATTTAATCAATATATTATAAATCATAAATGTATACTACAATTAAAATCCCTACACATATTGCATGTTCACCAAAATCCTAGTCAATATTTTTCTAAAAACATAATTGCAAATTGTTTGTAATAAAGTCAAGAAAAACTATCCAAAAAAAAATGAAGCCTTGAAAATAAGCTAAGTAATAAGATCTAGCTAGCAAAATAGATGATGGTAGCTAATTTAAAGCCATCCGTTCTTGATCCGTTCCACCTTCATTATTTTCGAGTACCTTCAAAAGGAGAAAAGAAAAGACAAAAAATATAATTAGTAATGATAATATGAAAGTTTGGAGTTGGTCAAACGAGAACTATAATGTGGCTCATATTCTAAAGGAATCTTGTCCATAATATTTGATAACAGAATTATCCCTGTTCATAAGTATGACTTCTGCTAAAAGTGAAGATTTTCTTTCGAATCTAATGGACAGTTGCGAAGTCTGTAAATAGACAAGCCACAGCTTACAGACAAATCAAACCACTAAATCTTGAAAAGTTTACAAATATTTCGCCAATGTTCTTCAAACACTAAAAGGTTTAAAAAGAACGGTTTTTTCACCATATACACCTGACAAATTCGATAATTCACCATATACTACCATTGTTTAAGAAATTCACCATATACCCTTGACTTCTGAAAAAATGTATAGAGTACCCTTAATGACTAACGGAAGTTAACTCTGTAAGTCATTAAGAGTAATTATGTTGATTATCCCTTTAACCTTATAATTAACCCTATCTAATTAACCTTAATGAATCCTAATCATTTTAAAAAATAAATTTTTAATTTATGTTTCTCTCTCCACCCAAACAACCACCACCACAACTCAACTACTTTCTCCCTCTTCCCCACCAACCAGGAAACAACCGGCATCAGACTCCAAACTGTCTCCAAAATCAGCAAAACCTTCACTGAGATCCCTAATCAACACCATAGACCTTCTTCAGAGCTCTCAACTTCTCGCCCCCCCCTCTCTCCTCTCCTCTCCTCTCCTCCATTTCTCGCTCCATAGGTACCTTCAAAAACCCTTCAAATCCCAGAACTCCACCTTCTCCGCCATAAAAAAAAACCCCCGAAGATCCTCTCACAATTCAGTGACAGACGTCGAAGAATTCCCCCAACATAAATCCCACCTTCACAATCTTCAAATTTGCGCTTGTATTGCCCTAATTTGTACAAAACATTCCCAAAATGCCTTCTCCCCCGACGATTTATTCCCCTCTGTGAGAGAATTACATGATAATTTGATCCTTTTCGAGTCTGATAACGTCCTCTTGTCAGAGATTTCTAACTTTTGCGAGTTATGGTTGAAGGAGAAGCTTGTTGGGAGAGAGTTGTTAATCTCTCAATTCCTCCCATTCCTCGTTTGAGGTCGCTAACTTTGCGCAATTTTAGAGAGATTGGTGGTGGTGAAGAAGAAGGTTTGGTATTTGGGCTTATCTAGGCTCGCAGCATGTGGAGCTTGATTTTGATGGTGGTGGTCTGTTGACGCACTCGTTGTAAACACGTCAAAGATACCTAAACTACCCAATATATGGCAAGTAAAGGGTCGAATCCACAAGGACTAAGGAAAGCACCAATAAGTATCGATTTATGATAAGCTAAGCAAAGTCTATGTTTTGAGATTTATAGATGAAAAGACAATAAGAAAAATGACTTTGGGAAGGGGTATCCACCAATCAATTCATTCACAAACCAAACAATCACAATGGGAATCAAAAATGGGGATCAATTGAGGGGAATTGTTCATTCATTGATACTCTAACCACTCTCTCGAGCTAGCTAGATTGGCCTAGTCTCTTACCGAAGATCTTTCTCATGGCTAAGGCATTCAACCAAGCATATCCATAAACATGATGAAGATAAACAAGCAAACTAAGTCCCCTAGGCTAGGTAGTCCCTATTCTCATGGTCCTTCAAGCCTAATAATCGATTTGAGTCAATCCCTTAATTTCATCTCTCGATCCTTCACTAAGGGTACCTAAATTATGCTCCTATGATGGCCAATCACACAAACATTCATGAAAATGCCAAATCAATTAACCAAAATTATCTTAAGTCAAAACTCAATGTTGGATTTAGAGGTCCATGAACTCATCAATGACTTCAAACACTTCCCAAAGAAATAGCTACTCACAAATCATGATAAATTATAAACTAAAAGACATTAACAACTATTAACATGAACTAAAACAATAATCTAGGATGAACAAGTAAATAGAGTGAGAATGACATGAAAATAAGAAAATAAAACAATAAAATATGAGAGAGAGTAAGAAATTCTCATTAAAATTGCAAGGAGCCTCCAAATCTTCAAGTTTCCTTCTTAGATTTTTCAAATTTTAAGCATTCAACAAGTTTCTCTCACTTCTCTTTCTAGAAGATGAGATTTTCAATCTCATAGGGTTCAAAGAATTTCAAATCTCACTTTATTAAAATAAAATATAAATTAGCTTAACCTAAAATGAGACGAGTTTCCCTTATATAGTCCTAAAATAAAACAAGATTAATTACAAGAAAACCCCCATATAAAAATCGCAAAGAAAAGAAAGGCGTTCCGGAAAACCTAGCGATCCGGGTGGGTTGGAGTGATCTGGGCGCTCGGGTTGGAGTGATCTGGGCGCTCGGGTTGGGGTTGACCCGGGCGGGTCAGATCATTAGAACAAAAATTTCAGTTTTCCGCTAATAGACCCGGGCGGGTTAATTGACCCGAGCGCTCGGGTCACTTTTCAGTTTCATCAGCTTATTTTCAAACGACCATATCTCACTCGGTTTTCATCGTAATTGGGCTTGTGACCACTCGTTGGAAAGCTATTGAGCTAAGATTTCATCTCCAACTTGAATCGCTCAAAAATATTCTGTGTGCTGAAAGTTATGTCCATTTGAAGTTGACCCTTGTGCGCAAATCCTTCCAAAACTTCTTATATTTGCCTCCATGAACTTAGTTATGCTTCCTTGATGCTTCCTTAACCTTCCTCTTCGATCTTAATATTCGGGGTTGTGCAAGTGTCCTCCAAGCATGCTCCTAAGTACTGAAACGAAACAAAGCGCCCAAAGAAAGTGCATACAAGAAGGAAAATTGCACAAATTAAGGAAATAGCTAATAAAGTAGTCTAAACTAACTCAAAAACAACTATAATACCAATTAAAAGCGATCGAAAAGTAAAGCAATAAACAAGACATCAAACTCCCCCAAGCTAGATCCTTTCTTGTCCCTAAGAAAAATAGAATAAAACACAAGGGTAAGAGAATGAAGATTATTTGAAACAAGATCAAGAAGAAAGAAGAAAGAAGAAAGGAAGAATAAGGAGAAAGAAAGAGAATTTACACTAACTCATTTTCGTAGGAATCACGATTGCATTTAGCATATGCAACAAGCTCTTAAACCCCTAGATCGCTCTAGAGGGCGAGTGGGATCTCGTGAGGGTTTCCAAAGAGTTTTAAACCCACAACTCTAGCTTTTCATCAACCATTTATTCAACACTTTCAAGATTTATGCCCAAGTCAACTAGTGACGAAATGGTTCACAAGCAAAGATAGAGAGCAACTTTCAAGACAACTAATTTCCAAGTGTACTCATGGGTTATGAGTAGAGAAAGAGGCTAATCAAGATTGCAATACGACACCTAATTAGATTTTTTACTCGCTCATTAGAGGAACACCTAGCTATCCGAAAGACTTAGGGCTCTTCAAGTGTTATAAAAGCTTAAACCACTAGTCCACCTTCCCTAGACACACAAATAGACCTTATACTCCACCTTACTCAAAACTTAAGAAGAATAGAACTAAGTGTGGGAGGCATCCACAAATTGACCTCTTTTATTGAATTTCTTCTATTCTTTTTGTGCTTTTTGTTTTTCTTCATTTTTCACGCCTTTTTTGACTGTTTTTGACTTTTTTCCTTTTCCTTTATTATGGGAATTTTTCCTATACAAAGGTGAAGCAACTATTCACTAAAGTGAGACATAAGAACTTGTGACTTTTTGTGCCACTTATTGCATACAAAGAGAAATAAAAACTAAGTTTCTTATAGAGCTTTGTGTGGGGGACATGATGAGTATATCTAAGGACACAAGGGACCGCAAATTTGAAGCTAAAATTATCCAAGTATGAGCAACTTAGTCAAGATTCAATACTAGGCATCCAATTGTGCATTCATCAGTTTCATTTTGGTAGATTCTACTGCAATCAAGATCAATCACCTCCTAAAACACCTTAACCCATGCTCACACTCTTCCAAAAGGAGTCTCTAAACATATACTCAAAATCAAAGCAAGGAATCCACATCATATCATTACTTAGCATCTTCCTTGGGCAAGGAAACCAAATTTTTATTTAAAACTAACACTTCTTTTTGTTTCTTTTTTCATCGTTTTTCAATTCATTTTTTTTTTCATTTTTGACTTTGTTTGAACTAAAGAGAAGGAAATCAAAACTTGAAAGAGAAAGAAAAGAAATGGAAAGAAAAGAAGATAATTTTTTTAGATTTTGATTTTTTGTGAAAAAGGGAAAAATAAAGAAATAAACTATATACACCTCCCCCATAGCAAATAGCTACTCCCCCAAGTTAAAATAAAGCATTGTCCTCAATGCTTGAACAAGACGATCAAAGGGAGGGAGGGAGGGAAGAAACATTCAACCAACAAGCACATGTTCCATAAATTATAGAGCATTGAAGAAAGAGCAAAAGGAAGGAGGTTACCATATAGTAGGTGGGTGCAAATACCCGCAAATGACCCGATTTCTCCATTTCTAATAAACTTCTTCAAAACTATGATTTGCTTTCCACATACTATTGAGAATGGTTGTTATTTGAACTATGTACCTAAATCAAAATCAAAGATAGAAAAGAAAAATGAGTAAAATTAAAAGAAAAAAAATAAAAGCAATAGATCACGAGTTACTTCCCGAGAAAGGCTTATTTAAGGTCCTAAGCTTGACGTTTCTAGTAAATAGCAATTCAAAGATCTCAAGAGTTTATCAAATGCATTAGCACACATTTCCATTATTATTAAGTATGCAATGACAAAATGCAAAGTGTGCATAAAGTGCAATGCAACTCCACGCAAATGAGGAAAATGATGCCAAAAAGAAGGAACAAAAGGAAAAACAAAGAAAAAAGAAGCAAAAGAATCAAAAGAATAAGAAAACAAAGGACAAAGCGGTAAATTCTCCTCGACAAACTCTTTTTGGGTGGCAATCTCACTACTCTTCTCAACAATAAACGAATTAGGCACTTGAAGGCTAAAAGAGGTAAGAAGCTCATCTAGAGGTGGAGTTTTGAGAGATGAGAATGGATATGAAATGAGAGTATAGGGAATAAGGTCAATTCTTCTTGTAAATGGAATATAAGGGGAAGGGATAGAAATAAGGCTTTCACTAACCACTTCACTCACATCACAAGACTTAAGAGGGAAGACTTCTTCCATTAACGAGTTTTCCTCAAGCACATCTTCATTATCCATCAAAACTTCAAAATCATCCTCAACCACCAAATGAGGTATCTCACTTTCAAATTGACCAAGATCTTCACTCAAGATATAATGGGTAGGAGAGGATGAGTGTTCTAAAGCACAAGGAGGGGGAGTAAGGTTCAATCCGCTAGAGGTAGACACATGAGACTCAAAAAGAGAATGTATAGACTCATGAACATCCTCACTTTCAACAATATCCTCAATAATGGGCATTTTATCCTCAAAAACATATCCCTCATTGTCACTAGTCTAAAAACCATCATCAAGATCATGGGGTTTTTCCAATTGATTTTCATTTTCAACATACCTCGAATCAACATAATCAAACTTGAGAATGTCATTTTTGCAACCTCGATTTTCCATAAGCAAATTCAAACCATTTTTCAACTGTAAAAAGAGGTCCTCAATGGGTTTGGGGTCAAATTTAGGGATGGGCTCATAATTGGCACTAGAATTTGCCCCATTAAGAAATCACTCAAGAGTAAGCTCTAATTTATATTTCGATGATTTGGAATACAAGGAATCTTGAAAATCAATTTGGGGGGAAGGATCACAATCAAGCATATGAGAATCAATCTTGGGGACAAGTGGCACATCATTGAAATTCATGCACAAATTGGATGAAGACCGAGAAGTAGCATAAATATCATCAACATTGGAGTCTACCTCATTACAACAAACATATGAGGGAATATGATCATGTATAACAAGCTCACTAGTAGGAACATTTGACTCATCAAAGAAATTTATGCCAAATTAAATGAATCTTGACAATTTGCATAAAAATCGAAATCATAAGTGTCCCTAGCTAACCACATAAAAAAATTCCAAGCTTCATCCGAAGATGTCGCTCGAAAGTCACCGTTAAATATATTTTCAACAACTCCTCTAGTATGCTCATTTAGTCCCCAATAAGTAATCTCACAAGCTTCCCCAATATCATAGCCATGGAACTTTATAAATTCCCCAAGCCTATCAAAGTATGCCCAAAAGGATTCATTGTCATATTGAGGAAAAGAAGTAATTGCCATTTTTTTGAAAAATTTTCTTTTCAAAAATAAAAGAAAAAAGAACAAGAATATTCACAAATAGCCTAGACTTATCTAATCAACATGAATCAATGCAAGCCGAAGTCCTCGACAACGGCGCCAAAATTTGACGCGCTCGTTGTAAACACGTCAAAGATACCTAAACTACCCAATATAGGGCAAGTAAAGGGTCGAATCCACAAGGACTAAGGGAAGCACCAATAAATATCGATTTATGATAAGCTAAGCAAAGTCTATGATTTTAAAGATTTATAGATGAAAGGACAATAAGAAAAATGACTTTGGGAATGGGTATCCACCAATCAACTTATTCACAAGCCAAACAATCACATTGGGAATCAATAATGGGGATCCATTGAGGGGAATTGTTCATCCATTGGTACGATACTTATTGGGGATCACAATGGGAATCAACAATATGGATCAATTGATGGTGGTGGTCTGTGGCTGGTTTGGTGTGAGGAGAGAGAAAAAGAAATGGGTTGGTGGTGGTCTGTGGCTGGGTTGGTGCTGAATGCAGTGGAAGGAGATGAGATGGTTGGTGGGGTGGTTATGGAGGAAGGGTTGGGTAGAAAGAGATGGAGGTGAGGGTGCGGGAGGAGAGAAAAGAAGGTTGGATGGTGGTGGTTGGGTGGAGGGAGGAAAAAAATAGGGGGAGGAGAAGGAAAGAAGAAAAAAATTAAATCTTTTTCATTAAAAATATTTAGTGTTAATTAGGTTAGCCCTCTAACTGTGGGATAAGATTTAAGGGTAATTAATAGAATTACCATTAATAGAGGTAAAGTCGTAAATAAAGACAAACGACGAGTTAATGTCCGTTAAAAAAGGGTAAACGGTGAACGTTTTAGGAAAGTTAGAGGTATATGGTGAATTTCTGAAACAATGGGGGTATATGGTGAATTATCGAATTTGTCAGGGGTATATGGTGAAAAACCGTAAAAAGAAATAGATTCTCTTATGCATTATAAGTTCAGAACACTGGCACAAGGTTCAATATTTAACAGAATGAAAGCAAGAAACTTGTTAATATATGGGATCCATTTAAAAGATTCAGCATGAGCAACATGCAATAATCTTTGTAAAAAAAAATATGGATTTGCACACCACATCGTTCAGTCAACAAATAGATAAGTTAGTGATATCACCAATAAACTTTCCATCAATCCCGATCCGAAAGTAGTATTGTTGTAAAGTTATTCTACTTTTTGGTGTGTGTAGGCGTGTTTTTATTTCGCCTACGTGGGATGAGCGTGTATTTGATTTGACCACTGTAAAGGTTTTATTGAAAATTGTTTTGAAAGAAGTCGCCAACAATTCTTTTTAGGAAGAATCATAAACCTAATTGGATATGGGAAAACCGTAGGGACAAATTATCCAATGTAGATTTCCCCGTCCTGACTCCATAGATGGTCAAAGTGAACCAAAGATTATGTTCGGGGGGTGATGGTATGAATATAGTCATAATGAACCACATTTGCCTAGAATTGGCCTCTACTAAATATCGATTCATTACAAATTTTATGCCCAAGAATAACCATATAATGTTTTAAGCACCCTAAAAAATATTAGTCTAAATTGGTTCAGGAAACACATAAAAAGACAATTTTTAGTGACAAGTTATTATGCAATCAATTTACAGGGAACCTAGCAGGTTGTCCAAATTAATCTGATTAATGTTAGAACAGTTCTTTAGGTCTTTGATTAGCAAAAATAACATGTGGGTGATAAAAGCAATAAAGCTGAACAATCTATGCATAGAATAATCAGACAGACATATAATAATGTATAAAAATAAATAAAAAGAAAGAAGGATTAGAATATACAGTAGAACGATTTTATATCAAAGATCTACATCATGAAATAAACAGTTAGTAACTTCAATATAAAAATAGAAAATTTATTTAAGGACCCTCAGGATTATACCGTGGCTTGGGTCTGCATGATTGACAACCATCGGGACGAGCAATCGTGAAGCCTGAAAATCGAAATGTATGAAAGTATGTAGATTGAATGTATTTGTATTTGAAAGTTTGAATTTTGAAGGGAAGTTTTGTAGTTCGTAGAGAGGTTCGTAAAGTATTCGTCGAGTTCGAAGTGTGTTAATGTGAAAAATCCGTTCTTAAATCTGTACGGAAATCAGGCCTATTTATAGGGAAAACGACATTGCGCCTCACGCGCTAGCTGCGCCTGGCGCAGGCTGATGTGTCAAGCGCATGACGCGACATGCCCAATAGAAAGCGTACACGTGGTGTAACACCACGGATTTTCGCTCATAATTTCTTCGACTTATTTTTTTTACGCTTCATTATTATTTTCCGTTAAAATTATAATATTTTACTTCTTAAAATATTATATCTTATATTATTTGTTTTTCAACTTAAAATGTTATATTTATAAAATTTATTTGATTACAAATTTTATGTTTTTCTAGTATTTAAATTTCGCGTTTTACTTATGCATTTTGTTTTATCAGCTTTGTAACGTGTTTTGGACCATTTGAAGCCCGAGCATGGTCCGAAATATTACACTCTAAGCTGCCGAAAACTCTTCAACTTAAAGGGGGATTTTTCTGATTTTTATTGAGCGTTGTAACCACTCTTTTTATGCCCCATTATTGTCATAATTGTAACCCATCAATTTAGCTTGTAACCCCTTTGTTGCACCTTGTTTTTAGCCTTCCTTGGAGTGTTTTAAACTGAAAAAAAAACTGAAGCATATCACATTGCTACTGCCGTGAGTTCAAGGTGTAAAGAAGGTGGAAAGTTCATCATCGTCTATCTCACAAAATCATCCATCTTTGCTCTATTCTTCCACACTAAAATACCCATCTTTTCTACTCTATTTTTTTCTTGAGATTTCTAAGCTCTTGTTGGGGTTGCTAGGAGGTGATCACTTGGAGGACGAACCGACGCACGACGACGGGAACTAGACGAACTTTGCTTCACTCCTCCAGTTGGCCCAGGTAACTAATGGTTTTCCTAGAACGATTAGAATTCGTATAGGGATTATTTAGTTTTAATGGTTAGGTTGGGCCGTTATTGAATTAGGAAACGGGAGGGAAAGATTCATATTGCTAATTCATGAGATTCATAATTGGTTATTATGATTATATATGCTTGTTAGACCACCTCTTAAAGTATATGTTTAATAAGTTGAATTATATGTTGTTTTGTTTATGAATATATGATGTGTGCAGACCTTCGTTACTCCATTTTCCCATGGGTTTGACTCCTTATTATATCATTGTTCAAGCATGATTTCATGGAGTTTAAGCAATTGTAGTTGTGATGATGTTGTATAAATGTTGAACGATGTTATAATAGTTCTGGTTGATGGTACTCAGTCATGGTTTTTATGTGCTACCGTTGACTTGTGGTTCTTCTTCCTTGGCCACACTGGTTTGAGCTTTTATCGTTCATCGACTGCGTTGTCTTGCATCGTGATATGCTTTGTAGTGCATGTGGTGGTGCTATGACTCATGATTGGTTTGGGTTTTATTAGTTTATAATTAAGTTATAAGTTGTGTCATGATTGATGTTAGTTGTTTGTAGTCATTTTATGATTTAAGTAATTTATGAATGGTACAGTTGCTGCATCCTCGTGGCTTTGCCATAGTTTTATTCTAATGCTAAACTGGTGGGTTGATTTTAATTGTATCTACACTATTATATACTATGAAGTAGTGTAGTGGTTGCTGTGAGTCTTATAATCTGATTCATAATCTTGTATTATGTGTTATGGGTTCTCATTAGCAGGTTTAACAATGTTATATATGTGTATACATATTCCATTATTATATTGGTTTGTTGGGTGAATTATTATTTCTTTTAAGATAAGATTTCGTCTTATAAACATGTTGTTGTTATTATTATTATTATTATTATTATTATTATTATTATTATTATTATTATTATTATTAGAAGAGTGTTATTTTGAATAATTGAAATTATTGGGTTGCGATCCTTGATTTCTGCTGATTTGGTGTAAGGCCTTAAGGGCATCCGCTTGAGTTGATAATGATTTGTTGATGATTATGAATATTATTTTAATTATTGTTTTTGTTTGAGAGCAAGATTATCCGGAGGGACGTAATCCCAAGGTGAAGAACATGCAGACCATAGGACGTAATCCTAGGTATACCTTGGTTTTGTTGTCGTCCGAGAGGTCGGTGGGGACGTAATCCTACACCGCATCGGGAGTATGGCCATTCTTAGACACAAAAGTAGAGGAACGTAACCCATAGGCCGTCCGGAGGTTGTCCGACATTACCATAGGAAGTGGGTTGTCCACTAGCGTTCAGCTCTCTCTCTCAAACTAATTATATTATTTTATTATTTTAAACCTGGGTGGTTTATGTTATTGATACTTGAGTTTATATATATAAGTTGTTTATCCATTTTATTTATTTTGTTATCTTTACTCTATTTATTTTTAAGCATGTTGTATTATCTTTGTTTAAGTGTTTTATTTAATTATCTGGAGTTTTCTATTGAGATGTTCTCGTGTGACTTAATTATTAAGGCTTTTATAACTCTTATATGGATCCTAATTGGGCCGGGAGAGAGCTGTTAGTTACTCCCCACCGATTGTGGATGTTTGTTGATATATTTTGCAGGTGATTATTTCGTATTATGGGCATTGAGTGAAAGACTATTTAGGAATTTGAGAAATTCTTATTTTATTTTATATTTACTATTTATATTGGGTTTATGAGGTTGTTTTGCCTCTTTGTGGATATTTTGGATTATATTAATTGGGTTTTATTTTTTATTTAGTTTAATTTTAACCTTTCTTAGAGTGACATTTCCGTCAGGCGATATTTCCGCTATCGCCATTTGTTTAATAAAATGTTCTATTTTGTTTATATTATGTTTATAAAAGGACGGAGTGTTACAGTTGGTATCAGAGCAAATAATCCAAAAACTCTCATTGAGTTGCTACATATTCCATGAGAAATGTGTAGTTGTCGCATCTTGGATTATTAGTATCTTAGGCTTCAAGATAAGTACTTAGTGAGAGTTACTTGGGTAGGAAGAAAGCCTTGGGAACTATTTTATTATATAACGTGCTATGTGCCTTTATTGATTGTAATTGTATGAAATAACCATTTTTCTTCCTTGTAGGATGCCTCCCCGTCGTATTTTGAGTGCTCGTAAGGAAGCTGCACGACGTAGGCGTCAGGCATTAGAGAATGCCATCATATCGTTAGCTAGCAATAGTGTTGCCCCTTCTAATGGGCAATCAGTTTTTGATCGGTTTGACCGTCATCGGCCGCCGACTTATACAGGTGTTGTTGATCCCGTCATTTTAGAGAGTTGGCTCAGGGAGATGGAGAAGTTATTTACTGCTACAGGTTGTCCTGCTGGAGAGATGGTGCCCATTGGTACCTACTACTTGAAAATGGAGGCTGATAACTGGTGGAGCACTGTTCGAGATAGTTGTGTTGCTACACCTGGTTTTGGATGGGCCCAGTTTGCTGCCAAACTGAAGGAGAGATTTTATCCCAATGAGCTCAGCTGGCAGAAACAGGAGGAGTTCCTTACTCTATCTCAGGGGTCTATGTCGATTCAGGAGTACACAGACAAGTTTACAGAGTTGTCCCGATTTGCTGCTACTGTTATACCTACCGAGGCTGAAAGGGTGAAGAGGTACATCAGGAAGATGGATCCAAAAGTTCGGACCCATGTGTTGAGTTCTGGAGCTACTACATTCCAAGGAGCGTATGAGATCGCTCTGAGTATTCATGCTTCTATCAAGGAGGAAGAAGCTGTGAGGGATGTGACTGTTAAGAAGCTTGCAGTGACTTATGCGCAGAATGAGGCCAAGAAGCCAAAGTATAATTCTGGTAACGTTCATGAGAAATATGGGTTTAAGCAAACCTATGATCCGTCAAAGTGTCGGAAATGTGAGAAGACACTTCATCCTGAAAAGAATTGTGATGGCACTACGTTCGCTTGTTATTATCAGAGAGAGGTGGGGCACAAGGTTTCCCAATGTCCAAAGAATCCTAATGTCATGACAGCCATCTCTAAGGTTGCTAAGCCGTCTGGATCCTCTACTCCTGCAAAGAATCGAATCTACGTGATGACTCGTGCGAGGGCGGATGTGGATTCTGGTACTTTTCTCGTAAATCTCATTTGTTCTTTCTTTCAAAAAAAAAAATCGGTATTTCAAGTTTCGAGGACGAAACTTTCTTAAGGGGGAGTGATTGTAACACCACGGATTTTCGCTCATAATTTCTTCGACTTATTTTTTTTACGCTTCATTATTATTTTCCGTTAAAATTATAATATTTTACTTCTTAAAATATTATATCTTATATTATTTGTTTTTCAACTTAAAATGTTATATTTATAAAATTTATTTGATTACAAATTTTATGTTTTTCTAGTATTTAAATTTCGCGTTTTACTTATGCATTTTGTTTTATCAGCTTTGTAACGTGTTTTGGACCATTTGAAGCCCGAGCATGGTCCGAAATATTACACTCTAAGCTACCGGAAACTCTTCAACTTAAAGGGGGATTTTTCTGATTTTTATTGAGCGTTGTAACCACTCTTTTTATGCCCCATTATTGTCATAATTGTAACCCATCAATTTAGCTTGTAACCCCTTTGTTGCACCTTTCTTTTTAGCCTTCCTTGGAGTGTTTTAAACTGTAAAAAAAACTGAAGCATATCACATTGCTACTGCCGTGAGTTCAAGGTGTAAAGAAGGTGGAAAGTTCATCATCGTCTATCTCACAAAATCATCCATCTTTGCTCTATTCTTCCACACTAAAATACCCATCTTTTCTACTCTATTTTTTTCTTGAGATTTCTAAGCTCTTGTTGGGGTTGCTAGGAGATGATCACTTGGAGGACGAACCGACGCACGACGACGGGAACTAGACGAACTTTGCTTCACTCCTCCAGTTGGCCCAGGTAACTAATGGTTTTCCTAGAACGATTAGAATTCGTATAGGGATTATTTAGTTTTAATGGTTAGGTTGGGCCGTTATTGAATTAGGAAACGGGAGGGAAAGATTCATATTGCTAATTCATGAGATTCATAATTGGTTATTATGATTATATATGCTTGTTAGACCACCTCTTAAAGTATATGTTCCATAAGTTGAATTATATGTTGTTTTGTTTATGAATATATGATGTGTGCAGACCTTCGTTACTCCATTTTCCCATGGGTTTGACTCCTTATTATATCATTGTTCAAGCATGATTTCATGGAGTTTAAGCGATTGTAGTTGTGATGATGTTGTATAAATGTTGAACGATGTTATAATAGTTCTGGTTGATGGTACTCAGTCATGGTTTTTATGTGCTACCGTTGGCTTGTGGTTCTTCTTCCTTGGCCACACTGGTTTGAGCTTTTATCGTTCATCGACTGCGTTGTCTTGCATCGTGATATGCTTTGTAGTGCATGTGGTGGTGCTATGACTCATGATTGGTTTGGGTTTTATTAGTTTATAATTAAGTTATAAGTTGTGTCATGATTGATGTTAGTTGTTTGTAGTCATTTTATGATTTAAGTAATTTATGAATGGTACAGTTGCTGCATCCTCGTGGCTTTGCCATAGTTTTATTCTAATGCTAAACTGGTGGGTTGATTTTAATTGTATCTACACTATTATATACTATGAAGTAGTGTAGTGGTTGTTGTGAGTCTTATAATCTGATTCATAATCTTGTATTATGTGTTATGGGTTCTCATTAGCAGGTTTAACAATGTTATATATGTGTATACATATTCCATTATTATATTGGTTTGTTGGGTGAATTATTATTTCTTTTAAGATAAGATTTCGTCTTATAAACATGTTGTTGTTATTATTATTATTATTATTATTATTATTATTATTATTATTATTATTATTATTATTATTATTATTATTATTATTATTATTATTATTATTATTATTATTATTATTATTATTAGAAGAGTGTTATTTTGAATAATTGAAATTATTGGGTTGCGATCCCTGATTTCTGCTGATTTGGTGTAAGGCCTTAAGGGCATCCGCTTGAGTTGATAATGATTTGTTGATGATTATGAATATTATTTTAATTATTGTTTTTGTTTGAGAGCAAGATTATCCGGAGGGACGTAATCCCAAGGTGAAGAACATGCAGACCATAGGACGTAATCCTAGGTATGCCTTGGTTTTGTTGTCGTCCGAGAGGTCGGTGGGGACGTAATCCTACACCGCATCGGGAGTATGGCCATTCTTAGACACAGGCAGTAGGGAACGTAACCCATAGGCTGTCTGGAGGTTGTCTGACATTACCATAGGAAGTGGGTTGTCCACTAGCGTTCAGCTCTCTCTCTCAAACTAATTATATTATTTTATTATTTTAAACCTGGGTGGTTTATGTTATTAATACTTGAGTTTATATATATAAGTTGTTTATCCATTTTATTTATTTTGTTATCTTTACTCTATTTATTTTTAAGCATGTTGTATTATCTTTGTTTAAGTGTTTTATTTAATTATCTGGAGTTTTCTATTGAGATGTTCTCGTGTGACATAATTATTAAGGCTTTTATAACTCTTATATGGATCCTAATTGGGCTGGGAGAGCTGTTAGTTACTCCCCACTGATTGTGGATGTTTGTTGATATATTTTGCAGGTGATTATTTCGTATTATGGGCATTGAGTGAAAGACTATTTAGGAATTTGAGAAATTCTTATTTTATTTTATATTTACTATTTATATTGGGTTTATGAGGTTGTTTTGCCTCTTTGTGGATATTTTGGATTATATTAATTGGGTTTTATTTTTTATTTAGTTTAATTTTAACCTTTCTTAGAGTGACATTTCCGTCAGGCGATATTTCCGCTATCGCCATTTGTTTAATAAAATATTCTATTTTGTTTATATTATGTTTATAAAAGGACGGCGTGTTACACGTGGTACGCGCTTTGAAAAAAGATAAGAAAGAAAAGCCGCGTCTCACGCAGAGAAATGCGCTTGACGCAGGACTCTAAATGAGTCAGAAATGCGCTTGACGCATATTAGTGCACCTGACACAGGTGGACAGAGCTGCGCCTAACGCACAGACGTGTGCCAGGCGCAGGTTGGTGCGCTAAGCGCACAAGCCTGGCTCCTGCCGTGCCTTTGCCAACTTTATTTAAAACGCGTTTTAAAAGATTTCTTTTATCCTTTAATTACGGATATATGATTTTACGGGATAAAATCTGATTTTAACTTATAAAAAATATCTTATGAAAATATTTATTTATTAAAATAAATTAATTAATTATTGTTAAACAATTAATTGGGTTTTTCAAAGAATTGGGCTCAAAATACAATTAATTATCAAGAATAATTAATTGGGCTTTAAAATAGGACTTTAACACTTTTCGAAATGGTTTTGAATGGCTTTTCAGACTTCTCTGCCCATGGTTCGGACCAATTAAGACCACGGTATGTTTCATCATCGGATCCTTAAATGGGGAGACACGATTATGTGTCTACAGAAGCCCCCACTTTGACTGAGGTTCAGGAAACCGAAAGTCAAAGTATACGGTGTCGGGACGGAGAACGATTCTAAACGCTCTGCAATTTTGAACTTATCTATACACGCTGGTCTCTGCAAAACAAAGTTAGTATGCAGGACAATAACTACAAGCAATCTGATTACCTGTAGAAGAAGATGTTAGCAGATAGGTGCAAACAACTCAGAGAAGCACATAATGATGCCATAATGCAAACTTAGACTCTCTAAGGATGCATGAGACGCTATGCAATGATTAAGGTTATGCAAAGCTAAGGGAGATGACACCTCATGCAAGGTCAGGGTTATGCAAGACTAGAATGTATGAAATGCAAGGTCAGAGTTTTGCGAGGCTGCAATGCAAGGTCAGGATTTGGCATGGCTAGAAGATGTGTAGAATGATTAGAAATACATAGAATGATTTTCGAAAATTGCTTTTAGTAAATGATCGGGGTTCATAAGCGAGGTCCGTGGATTATAACTTTTCAGGAGTTTGATTTGAATCGGAGGAACCACCACACATAGGAAGCCCCCAATTTGGGTGAGCCGACCTTGAATTTATCATGTACATGATCTGATATTGGAATATAGTTTATCTGTCTTGAACTTTGAAAGTTGTCACTGGGGATTCTTCTTTGGAAAGTGATTAGGCAAAGTCGAGTATCGCCAGAGACCATGGAATTGTCGGAGAGTCCTTCGGGGAAAAGGAGAGCTTGGGTTGAAAAATAAAAAGGTTTAAATTGTGACTTAAATGAATGAAGGTGGGAAAAGGCTTTAACGAGGCTAGGTTCAGAATCAAGTCTATGTCGGGATCTAGAAAGAACATGCTCCTGAACTCTAGAAAATCAAATCATTAGACCATGACTAATTTATTTTATTGAAGCGGTCGGACCTCGAGATGAGGATTCCTACGTATCCTTGCGGAATCAGACCACTCGTAGTTCTTGATCTGGTTTTTTTTTTATTATATTTTTTATTGTGCCCTAACTTTTGCCTAGGCCGCCCTTTCGGGTTTTCAACCTAGCGGGTGTGGACATACCTTGAAAAAGGAGTTAGGGTTGATGAAAGGTTGAAAGGTTTAAGGCTTGATGAATGATGAAGATTCAGTTTGTTGGGCTAAGGTAGGGGTTATTGATATATGTTTGAAGAATTTTAGATTATATGGCTAAGGTTTAGATGGATTAAAGGAATTTGAATGAGGGGTAGAACTTGTGTGTAAGTCCCCTAGCTTGACATTTTATTTATTTGCCTTTGGATTTTTTGAATCTTTTGTATTGTGCGTTTTCTTTTGCTCTTGATCTCTTTTTTTCGCACTTTGAATTTTTTCACTTTGTTTATTGTTTTTGCCTGGCATTGATATATTTTGATGTAGTAAGGCTTGCACACAAGTTTTTGATTTAGGGTATTGGAAGGCTTGAGGGTTGTTTGTGGAGCTTTGGGTAATGGAGGAATTATTTGGCTAAGGATCATGGAGGATGATGGAGGAAAGAGGGGATAAACTCCTAATCCAAAGTATTTCCTTTTTTCACTTTTTTTTTAATTTTCATATTTTTTCTTTAATTAATCAAGATCATTAGGTGATTTAAGTTTCATCATCGAACTCGAAGCATAAATGATGAAGAAAGGCCAATGAAAAATAAAAATAAAAATGAAATGAAATGAAAATGGAAATGGAAAGGCTATAATAGATGAAGTCCTACAGTGACATAGACTCGATGGGAAAGGACAAAAATGGCTTAGGATAAGGACTATCTGACTCATCCTAGGAAACCAGAAATAAAAGACTAAGCCTGTTGAATTGTCGATGCGCTGTGCAAAAAAAGGGTTGCTGGTGATGCTGATTCTCGTTGTAGCAAGCATTAGAAGTTTATTGTCATCGACCACGTTTTGCAATGCATTTGTAGGATCCCACACTAAATGTCAAATATTCATTGTTCTGTTGGAATTCGCAATAGAAATATAGGTTGCAGCTTTTGAATTTTCTTTTAGGTGCGGGGTTCGAAGTAGACCTTGTAGAAGTGATTGCGCCTCTAATGTGAAGGCGTAGAACTTATGGAAGTGATCGCGCTTCTATTGTGAAGGCGGTCAAAAGTAATCTTCATGACTCTAAATGAAGTCGGGGTGGTGATGTTGCGATTGATGAGCTTTAGAGTAGGCTCGCATTTGTTCCTCCTTTAGGCGTTCCTAAGTTGTAATCTCTCGACCGGTCATGAACAGAATTGAGTTGATCTTGCTTGTAAGATTGTTGGAAATGATTTTCGAAACGAGAAGTGGAAATGAGAGATGGAGAAATGGGAAATAGGGATGAGAAATGAGGATGAAAGTGGAAATGGGGAATGAAAATGGGAAATGAAAAAAAAAATGATTTTGAAATGGAAATAGAAATGGTTATGGGTTTTGGATTAGTATGGACTTGACCATGATGGAGGCATGGGCCTAACTATATGCAAATGCAGACATGGACTGGACTAGACTATGCAAGCAAACTCGACTCCACGATTGGGTTTAGGAGAGACTAGACTTTGAACTTACGGGTGAGCAAGTAGGCTAGACTTTTAGGAAGACTGGACAATAAGGGAGACTAGACTCTTAACTTAAGGTAAGCAGGCTAGGTAACTAGACTTTGAACTTACGGGTGAGCAAGCAGGCTAGACAACTAGACTTCGAGACTTACATTAGACTAAGCAGGCTAGACTCAAAAATTGCCTATGGACTTAAGGAATGCTAGACCTTGAACTTACGGGTGAGCAAGCAGGCTAGACACAAAAAGAAATTGCCTATATACTTAAGGAATGCTAGACCTTGAACTTACGGGTGAGCAAGCAGGCTAGACTTTAGGGGATGAACTTTTATAGTTCGAAGACTGACTAGGGCTTACGTGGAGATGCAAACTAGACCTAGGTTATGAATTGACATATATGTTTGACTTAGACTGGGAGATGCATGTGGGCTTGACATTGGAGATGGACTAGGATTGGACTTAGAATGGAATAGACTGGGATTAGATTTGGACTGGACTTGACATAGACTAGGATTCACATAGAGATGCACATGGGCCTACCTTTGACTTGAACTAAACTTATATGGGCCTAAGATGGACTCTAATGCTAGCGGGCCTAATATGCATGCATGGACTCAAATTTTGAAGGACCTAATATGAATGCAAAATGGACTCTAATGCGCATGGGCCTAGAATGAATGCAAGTGAATTGGGTGTGGTTGATTAGATTGAATTGAAGGTGTTTGGAATGGGCTTAGAATTTTTTGAAATTCATTTTCGAAATGTACCCCTTGTTTTTATCTTTTATTAGGAAAAGATGATGAATTAATTTTAAAAATATTTTTTTTGAAATGTCGTGGTATGATGATGATTAGTTTATGCTTTTTGAAAAAGGTAAAATAGAAGACGATGTAGGATTGATTTTGAAGAATGTAAGTTTTTAAAATTGGTGAATATGGTAAGGTAGATTGATTGGAAAGATTTGTAGAAGGAATAGCAGGGAGAAAATGGGAGGAGGTAGACATGCATCACAACTCTAACTCTACAATGACCATTTTAGGTGCACTTTTTAGGACAGACTCGACCTTGCATGAAAAGACTGATTTTTTTGGAATTAGGCGAGACCTTTAATTAGACCATGTACTGCGCGAATGCAGACAGACAAACATAGGACTGAACGTAGGATCGATCATTCCGACGACTAAATCGACGAAAGGAGCGTGATGCACAGACTGCGTGCCGCGCAACATTGCTGCGCGCGGTGCACAACAGTGCGTCTGGCGCGGGAGTGGTGCGCCAGGCGCAACTTAATACGCTTGGCGCACTACTCCCCGACACGTTTTTCGGGGATTTAGGCGACGTATTGGCCTATTGAAATTTTTTTTTATTGTTTGTTAGACGCAATTTTAGGAACGACACATAATAATGACAAATTGACAGGATAATAACAGGCAAAAATTGCAATCACAGGCAAATGTCATATAACATGGATGCAAAAGTTCCAACCTAAAGTCCAGTTCTATGTTTGAAACTATTGGTCAGGTTTAGGTTCAGTCTGAAAAGGGTCCATGACTAAGAGACTGATCCCACGCTTCGTACCCCTGCTTAAAGAGGTGGCCACGTGTAAGACGCACTCCAGTATCAAGTCAGGAACAAGAGAACAATGCCATGGTTTGGTAGGTTTGCTTATGACTAAGATCCAACACTATCTCTCATAAAGCTTTTTGGAAGGACAAAGCGCAAACCCCCCGGGGGTGACCTCACACATAGAACATGTGCTAATGAGGCAAGGTCGATTGTCCTTATGGTGGCTGAACAATAGCCATGCATATGCAAAATAGTATATTATTCAAAGGCATAAAAAGAGAATGAATCGTATTTTTCAAGTTTCACCCACTCATTTAAAAAAATTAATTTTTTAAAATCCTCCCCAGTGGAGTCGTGAAATTCTAGGGGTGTTTTTATTTCGCCTACGCGGGATGAGCGCGTATTTTATTTGACTACCCCACTGTAAAGGTTTTATTGAAAATTATTTTGAAAGAAGTCGCCAACAATTCTTTTTAGGAAGAATCATAAACCTAATTGGATATGGGAAAACCGTAGGGAGAAATTATCCAATGTAGATTTCCCCGTCCTGACTCCATAGATGGTCAAAGTGAACCAAAGATTGAGTTCGGGGGTGAGGGTACGAATATAGTCATAATGAACCACATTCACCCAGAAGTGGCCTCAACTAAATATCGATTCATTACAAATTTTATGCCCAAGAATAACCATATAATGTTTTAAGCACCCTAAAAAATATTAGTCTAAATTGGTTCAGGAAACACATAAAAAGACTATTTTTAGTGACAAGTTATTATGCAATCAATTTACAGGGAACCTAGCAGGTTGACCAAAATAATCTGATTAATGTTAGAACAGTTCTTTAGGTCTTTGATTAGCAAAAATAACATGTGGGTGATAAAAGCAATAAAGCAGGACAATCATATAATATGCATAGAATAATCATACAGGCATATAATAATGTATAAAAATAAATAAAAAGAAAGAAGGATTCGAATATACAGTAGAACGATTTTATATCAAAGATCTACATCATGAAATAACCCGTTAGTAACTTCAATATAAAAATAGAGAATTTATTTAAGGACCCACAGGATTATACCGTGGCTTGGGTCTGCAAGATTGACAACCTTCGGGACGAGCAATCGTGAAGCCTGAAAATCGGAATGTATGAAAGCATGTAGATAGAATGTATTTGTATTTGAAAGTATGAATTTTGTAGGGAAGTTTTGTAGTTCGTAGAGAGGTTCGTAAAGTATTCGTCGAGTTCGAAGTGTGTTAATGTGAAAAATCCGTTCTTAAATCTGTACGGAAATCAGGCCTATTTATAGGGAAAACGACACTGCGCCTCACGCACCAGCTGCGCCTGGCGCAGGCTGACGTGTCAAGCGCATGACGCGGCAAGCCCAATAGAAAGTGTACACGTGGTACGCACTTTGAAAAAAGATAAGAAAGAAAAGCCGCGTCTCACGCAGAGAAATACGCTTGACGCAGGACTCTGAATGAGTCAGAAATCCACGTGTCAAGTGCAGATTAGTGCACCTGACACAGGTGGACAGAGCTACGCCAGACGCACAAACGTGCGCCAGGCGCAGGTTGCGCTAGGCGCACCAGCCTGGCTCCTGCCGTGCCTTTGCTAGCTTTATTTAAAATGCGTTTTAAAAGATTTCTTTTATCCTTTAATTACGGATATCTGATTTTACGGAATAAAATCTGATTTTAAAAATATCTTTTGAAAATATTTATTTATTAAAATAAATCAATTAATTATTGTTAAATAATTAATTAGGCTTTTCAAAGAATTGGGCTTAAAATACAATTAATTATCATGAATAATTAATTGGGCTTTAAAATAGGACTTTAACACTTTTCGAAATGGTTTTGAATGGCTTTTCAGACTGCTCTGCCCTTGGGTCGGACCAATTAAGACCACGATATGTTTCATCATCGGATCCTTAAATGGAAAGACACGATTATGTGTCTACAGAAGCCCCCACTTTGACTGAGGTTCAGGAATCCGAAAGTCAAAGTATACGGTGTGCGGACGGAGAACGATTCTAAACACTCTGCAGTTTAGAACTTATCTATATACGCTGGTCTCTGCAAATAAAAGTTAGTATGCAGGACAATAACTTCAAGCAATCTGATTACCTGCAGAAGAAGATGTTAGCAGATAGGTGCAAACAACTCAGAGAAGCACATAATGATGCCATAATTCAAACTTACTCTCTAAGGATGCATGAGACGCTATGCAAGGATTAAGGTTATGCAAAGCTAAGGGAGATGACACGTCATGCAAGGTCAGGGTTATGCAAGACTAGAATGTATGAAATGCAAGGACAGGATTTTGCGAGGCTGCAATGCAAGGTCAGGATTTTGCAAGGCTAGAAGATGTGTAGAATGATAGAATGATTAGAAATGCATAGAATGATTTTCGAAAATTGCTTTTAGTAAATGATCGGGGATCGTAAGGGAGGTCCGCGGGTTACAAATTTTCGGGAGTTTGATTTAAATCGGAGGAACCACCACACATAGGAAGCCCCCACTTTGGGTGAGCCTGCCTTGAATTTCTCATGTACTTGATCTAATATTGGAATGTAGTTGATCTGTCTTGAACTTTAAAAGTTATCACTGGGGATTCTTCTTTGGGAAGTGATTAGGCAAAGTCGAGTATCGCCAGAGACCATGGAATTGTCGGAGAGTCCTTCAGGAAAAGGAGAGCTTGGTTTGAAAAATAAAAAGGTTTAATTTGTGACTTAAATGAATGAAGGTGGGAAAAAGGCTTTAACGAGGCTAGGTTCAGACTCAAGTCTATGTCGGGATCTAGAAAGAACATGCTCCTGAACTCTAGAAAATCAAATCATTAGACCATGACTAATTTTTTTTATTGATGCGGTCGGACCTCGAGATGAGGATTCCTACGTATCCTTGCGGAATCAGACCACTCGTAGTTCTTGATCTGATTTCTTTTTTATTATATTTTTTTTTTGTGCCCTAACTTTTGCCTAGGCCGCCCTTTCGGGTTTTTAACCTAGCGAGCTTGGACATACCTTGAAAAAGGAGTTAGGGTTGATGAAAGGTTGAAAGGTTTAAGGCTTGATGAATGATGAAGATTCAGTTTGTTGGGCTAAGGTAGGGGTCATTGATATAGGTTTGAAGAATTTTGGATTGTATGGCTAAGGTTTAGATGGATTGAAGGAATTTGAATGAGGGGTAGAACTTGTGTGCAAGCCCCCTAGCTTGACTTTTTATTTATTTGCCTTTGGCTTTTTTTAATCTTTTGTTTTGTGCGTTTTCTTTTGCTCTTGATCTATTTTTTTCGCACTTTGAATTTTTTCACTTTGTTTATTGTTTTTGCCTGGCATTGATATATTTTGATGTAGTAAGGCTTGCACACAAGTTTTTGGTTTAGGGTATTGGAAGGCTTGAGGGTTGTTTGTGGAGCTTTGGGTAATGGAGGAATTATTTGGCTAAGGATCATGGAGGATGATGGAGGAAAGAAGGGATAAACTCCTAATCCAAAGTATTTCCTTTTTTCACTTTTTTTTTTTCATATTTTTTCTTTAATTAATCAAGATCATTAGGTGATTTAAGTTTCATCATCGAACTCGAAGCATAAATGATGGAGAAAGGCCAATGAAAAATAAAAATAAAAATGAAATGAAATGAAAATGGAAATGGAAAGGCTATAATAGATGAAGTCCTATAGTGACATAGACTCGATGGGAAAGGACAAAAACGGCTTAGGATAAGGACTCTATGACTCATCCTAGGAAACCAGAAATAAAAGACTAAGCCTGTTGAATTGTCGATGCGCTGTGCAAAAAAAGGGTTGCTGGTGATGCTGATTCTCGTTGTAGCAAGCATTAGAAGTTTATTGTCATCGACCACGTTTTGCAATGCATTTGTAGGATCCCACAGTAAATGTCAAATATTCATTGTTCTGTTGGAATTCGCAATAGAAATATAGGTTGCAGCTTTTGAATTTTCTTTTAGGTGCGAGGTTCGAAGTAGACCTTGTGGAAGTGATTGCGCCTCTAATGTGAAGACGTAGAACTTATGGAAGTGATCGCGCTTCTATTGTGAAGGCGGTCAAAAGTAATCTTCAAGACTCTAAATGAAGTCGGGGTGGTGATGTTGCGATTGATGAGCTTTAGAGTAGCCTCACATTTGTTCCTCCTTTAGGCGTTCCTAAGTTGTAATCTCTCGACCGGACATGAATAGAATCGAGTTGATCTTGCTTGTAAGATTTTTGGAAATAATTTTCGAAACGAGAAGTGGAAATGAGAGATGGAGAAATGGGAAATGGGGATGAAAAATGAGGATGAAAGTGGAAGTGAGGAATGAAAATGGGAAATGAAAATAGAAAATGATTTTGAAATGGAAATAGAAATAGTTATGGGTTTTGGACTAGTATGGACTTGACCATGATGGAGACATGGGCCTAACTATATGCAAATGCAGACACAGACTGGACTAGACTATGCAAGCAGACTGGACTCCACGATTGGGTTTAGGAGAGACTAGACTTTGAACTTACGGGTGAGCAAGTAAGCTAGACTTTTAGGAAGACTGGACAATAAGGGAGACTAGACTCTTAACTTAAGGCAAGTAGGCTAGGTAACTAGACTTTGAACTTACGGGTGAGCAAACAGGCTAGACAACTAGACTTCGAGACTTACATTAGACTAAGCAGGCTAGACACAAAAATTGCCTATGGACTTAAGGAATGCTAGACCTTGAACTTACGGGTGAGCAAGCAGGCTAGACACAAAAAGAAATTGCCTATAGACTTAAGGAATGCTAGACCTTGAACTTACGGGTGAGCAAGCAGGCTAGACTTTATGGGATGAACTTTTATAGTCCTAAGACTGAATTTTTATAGTCCAAAGACTGCCTAGGGCTTACGTGGAGATGCAAACTAGACCTAGGTTATGAATTGACACAGGTGGACAGAGCTGCGCTTGACGCACAGACGTGCGCCAGGTGCGGGTTGGTGCGCTAAGCGCAGGTTGGTGTCCTAGGCGCACAGCCTGGCTCCTGCCGTGCCTTTGCCAGCTTTATTTAAATTGCGTTTTAAAAGATTTCTTTTATCCTTTAATTACGGATATCTGATTTTACGGGATAAAATTTAATTTTAACTTATAAAAAAAACCTTTTGAAAATATTTATTTATTAAATTAAATCAATTAATTATTGTTGAACAATTAATTGGGCTTTTCAAAGAATTGGGCTCAAAATACAATTAATTATCATGAATAATTAATTGGGCTTTAAATAGGACTTTAACATTTTTCGAAATGGTTTTGAATGGCTTTTCAGACTGCTCTGGCTCTGGGTCGGACCAATTAAGACCACGGTATGTTTCATCATCGAATCCTTAAATGGGGAGACACGATTACGTGTCTACAGTGTGTAATATTTTTAGTTGATTAGTAGTGTCTGAGAGTAGTTTTACTAAGTCACATTACTTATGTTTTAATCTTATTTCCAAGTTTCTTTAATCTAGAGTCGTACAAATTATCTTAACCTAACTCAAAATTTTAGTGTGAAACCTGTAAAACAGACAAAAGAAAATGCCTAAATTTTGGAATAATCAAGGACGAACTTAGTAATTCAAACACGCATATGTACACTAAGTTTGGTTTTTGTAGTAGTGTTATTTCTGCAACTACAGTAGCTTATGGCAGTAAAGGTACAACAACATAACCAAAATAATAGGAGCATATGGACACTTCAGCACAACACCCATAATAGGAGCATATTTCATTCTTAAGGAAAGGGTATTTAGGTAAAGCTTGAAAATAGGAAGATATCTTTTGGTTTGTCACTTCCAAGACTGCTTGTGGACAATCTAAAAGGTGCATTGAAGCCTCTCCTTTACGAACTTTACCTACTAGTTGAAACAATGTCCAACAAGAGTTTTGAACAGATAGTTGTTGTAGGCGTGTTTTTATTTCGCCTATGCGGGATGAGCGCGTATTATATTTGACTACCCCACTGTAAAGGTTTTATTGAAAAATGTTTTGAAAGAAGTCGCCAACAATTCTTTTTAGGAAGAAAAACCTAATTGGATATGGGAAAATCGTAGGGGACAAATTATATATCCAATGTAGATTTTCCCGTCCTGACTCCAAAGATGGTCAAAATGAACCAAAGATTAAGTTCGGGGGTGAGGGTACGAAAGTCATAATGAACCACATTCGCCCAAAGTTGGCCTCTACTAAATATCGATTCATAACAGAGTTTATGCTAAAGAATAATCAAATAACGTTTTAAACACCCTAAAAATATTTAGTCTAAGTAGGTTCAGGAAACACATTAAAAGACTAACTTTTAGTGACAAGTTATTATGCAATCAAATTACAGGGTTCCTAACAGGTTGTCCAAATTAATCTGATTAATGTTAGAACAATTTTTTAGGTCTTTGATTAACAAAAATAACATGTGGGTGATAAAAGCAATAAGGCAGGACAATCATATAATATGCATAGAATGTTCAGGCAGGCATGATAATAATATGAAAAATAAATAAAAATAAAAAGGTTTAGAATATACAGTAGAACGATTATTACTTAAAGATCTACATCAGGAAAGAAAATTGTTAGTAACTTCAATATAAAAATAATTTGTTTAAGGATCCTCAGGTATTATACCTATGCGGCTTAGATTGAGGAGCGTAACGATCTTTAGGCGGAGCAATCGTGGAACCAGGAACGCAGTGTGATTAAGAATTGATTGAAAGTATTGAAAGTACTTGAGTCTTTGAGTATTTGAGAATTCGAAGAGTATTTAGGAGTATTCGAGAGAATTTGTGTGCGTGAAAATAGTAATATGAAAAGCCGTCTGTAATTCATGAAATTACGGATATTTATAGGGAAAAGGAGACGTGCGCTCCACGCAAGACCAACGCCTGGCGTAGTCCTACGTGGCAGGCGTAGTGTCACGCGTCAGGCGCACATTGGTGTGCCTGACGCAACCAGCCCAATCAGGTTTAGGCATGTGTAAACGCGTTTTGAAAAGATAGAAAAGAAAGTTGCGTCTCACACAAGACCTGCGTCAGACGCAGGACTCTATGTGAGTCACAAAATCTACGTGTCAGGCGCTCATTGGCTCGCCTGACGCGTTCTGGCCTATGTGCTGGACGCACGTGGCGCGCTGAGCGCAGCCCCCGCGTCCGGCGCATATTCTGGAATATTCGAGTATATTCCATTGCGCGTCTTTCCAAGATACTTCTTTATCCCTAAAATTCCGGAGATGGAATTTTACGGATTGAAAATCTGATTTATTTATCAAAGATAAAAAAATATTTATGAAAAAAATCTATTAAAATAGTAAATATTTGATTCGACTTTTAAAATGGATTTAAAACATTTTATGGGCTTGAAATACAATTAATCATCATGGACAATTAATTGGGCTTTAGAATATCATTTCGAAACACATTTTAGAATGGTTCTTTAGATTGCTCTTCCGTTGGGTCGCGCCAACTAATGCCGCGGTATGTTTCATCATTGGATCCTTAAATGGGGAGACACGATTATGTGTCTACAGAAGCCCCCACTTTGACTGAGGTTCAGGAAACCGATAGTCAAAGTATACGGTGTCGGAACGGAGAACAATTCTAAACGCTCTGCAGATTAGAACTGATCTATAACCGTCGGTCTATGCAAAACAAAGTTTGTATGCAGGACAATAACTACAAGCAATCTGATTACCTGCAGAAAAAGATGTTAGCAGATAGGTGCAAACAACTCATATAAAGCACATAATGATGCAAAAATGCAAACTTAGACTCTCTAAGGATGCATGATACGCAATGCAAGGATTAAGGTTATGCAAAGCCAGGGGATGACACGTCATGCAAGGTCAGGGTTATGCAAGACTAGAATGTATGAAATGCAATGCAAGGTTAGGGTTTTGCAAGGCTGCAGTGCAAGGTCAGGATTTTGCACTTCTAGAAGATGTGTAGAATGATAGAATGAGCAGAATTGAATAGAAATGCATAGAATGATTTTCGAAAATCATTTTTAGTAAATGATTGGGGTCCGCAAACGAGGTCCGCGGAATACAACTTTTCGGGAGTTTGATTCGAATTGGAGGAGCCACCACATATAGGAAGCCCCGACTTTGGGTGAGCTTGCCTTGAATTAAGCTTGAGCCTTGATTGAAATGTACTTGATCTGATATTGCAATGTAGTTGCTATGTCTTGAACATTGAAAGCTTTCACTGGGGATTGCACTGGGGATTCTTCTTTGGGAAGTTGACATAGGCAAAGTCAAATATCGCCAGAAACCATGGAATTGTCGGAGAGTCCTTCGGGGAAAAGGAGAGTTTGGATTGAAAAATAAAAGGTTTGAATTTGAGACTTAAATAAATGTAGGTAGGAAAAGGCTTTGACAAGGCTAGGTTTAGACTCGAGTCTAGGTCGGGATCTAAAAAGAGATTATGCTCCTAAATTCAAGAAAGTCAAATCATTAGACCATGACCAATTTTATTTTATTGAAGCGGTCGGACCTCGAGATGAGGATTCCTATGTATCCTTACGGAATCAGACCATTCGTAGTTCTGGATCTGATTTTTTATTATTATTATTATTATATTTTTTTGGTGCCCTAACTTTTGCCTAGGCCGCCCTTTCAGGTTTTCAACCTAGCGGGCTTGGACATACCTTGAAAAAGGAGTTAGGGTTGATGAAAGGTTGAAAGGTTTAAGACTTGAGGCTTTGATGAAAGGTTAAAGGCTAATGTAAGGATTATGAATTTGGATTATATGGATTAAAGGTTTGATGAATCGGAGGGATTTAAATGAGGGGTAGAACTTGTGTGCAAGCCCCCTAGCTTGACTTTTATTTGCCTTTGGCTCTTTCTTTTTGAATCTTTTCTTTTTGTCCTGTGCGTTTTTACTTTTTTCATTTTTTTGCACTTTGAATTTTTTTCACTCTTTTATTTTGCCTGGCATTGATTTTTATGTAGTAAGGCTTGCACACAAGTTTGGTTTAGGGTATTGGAAGGCTTGAAGGATATCTGTGGAGCTTTGATGTTGAAGGGATTTTGTTTTTCTTTAGTTGTATGAGGATGGCTTATGAAAGATAATGGAAGGGAGAGGGGAATAATTCCTGATCCAAAGGATGTCCTCTTTTTTTTCAGATTTTTTTTTATATTATTAGTCAAGTTCATTTAGGTGATTTGAGTTTCATCATTGAGTTAGAAGCATATATAAAATGATGGAAGGCCAATAAAAACAAAAATGAAAATGAAATTCTTTAATTAATCAGAAATAAAACCTAAATGCCATAGGCTCGACAAGAAAGGAAATGAAGGAGCTAGGGGAGGGACTCTCCGACTCAACCTAGAAAACTAGCGTTAAATGACTAAGCCCCGACGTTATTTAGGTGCTGCCCAAGGGGTTGCTGCTATTGCTGACTTTTGCTGCAGGCGAAATTGGCAATCTACCGTCTTCAACCATATCCTGCAGGTGATTCTTTAAGGTCCAACACGCAGATGTTGGGTGTCCATTCCCTTGGTGGTACTTGCAGTAGGCATTAGGATCCCACCTCTTGGATCTATTTTCGGGAGCAGGATCTGGAGTAGGACCAATAGGCTGAAGTGCTCCCTTTGCATGAAGTCTAGTGAAGGCTTCTTCTAAGGATATACCTAATGGTGTGAATGTTCTTTGAGGCTTTTGATAACCTCTCTTTTCAGTAGGTATATGGCATTGACCTCATTTCTTTTGGAACTAGAAGGGTTATTATTACTCTTCTTGAAAGAGTTGTTGTTGTTGTTGGAAGCCTTATTCTTGTTGGCTTGTATCTCCTCCTCAATCAGCAGGCCTACCTTATAGAGCTTCGTGAAAGACTCTATGGGTTGGAACTTGATATGATCCCCATACTCCGGCTGCAGGTTACGGATCACCAGTCGGACTTGATCCTCCTGAGATGGCCTGTTAATCATTTGTGCAGCTTTATCCCTCCATCTGTTAAGGAAGGTGACGAAGTCTTTGTTGGAGTTTTGTTTGGTTAACTCCAACTCACGAAGACCAACGGGAAGCTGAGTGTTGTATATATATTGTTTGTGGAACTCTTCTCTGATGTAGTCCCAGTCATCCAGCTTGGCCTTATTCAGTGACCTGAACCACTTGGATGGATGTGCATCCAAGGTTAAAGGAAAGACATAAGCAAACAGGTCCTTGCTCATGCCCTTGAGAGCCATAGAGATGGAAAATGCTCTCAAGTGGTCATCTGGGTCTTCGACCCCCTTGAATTTTAGGAGGTCACCCAATGTTACCTTTTTAGGGAGTTTTTCCCTTAGTTCAGGATCGATGATGTCATGGCCATGAGCCTGACTCTCGAGCGCATGAATTGATTGGATCAATTGCTCGAGTTTTTCGAATCTCAATTCTGTGTTGGTTTTGAATGGTGGTGGAGTGTCGCCTTGCTCGTCTTCTTCAGTTAGCTTATCCCTCAGTGCCTTAATCTCTTTGTCTTGTTCCTCAAGACGAGAGTTCATTAGTGTGAGTTGACCCATAATGGCACTGAGTTGTTCATTAGTGTCCCCCATTTCAGATGATGCTTCAGAAGAGTCAGAGGATTCGTCTGAAAAACTGAGGATGCGCTTGATGAGTCTTGGAGTAGGTCGACCTTGTTGCCTCTCTTTCGAACGTTCCCAAGTTATAATCTCACGATCCGTCCTGAACATAAATCGAATGTACCTCGTAAATTTTAAGAAATAATGTTTTCGAAATGAGAAATGGAGATGAGAAATGGGAACGGAATTGAAAATGGGAAATGAAAATGGAAAATGATTTTGAAATGGAAATGGAAATGGTTATAGATTTTGGACTAGTATAGACTTGACCATGATGGAGACATGGGCCTAACTATATGCAAATGCAGACATGAACTGGGCTGGACTATGCAAGCAAACTGGACTCCACGATAGCAAATAGGCTAAACTTTAAGGAAGACTGGACAATAAGGGAGACTAGACTCTTAACTTAAGGCAAGCAGGCTAGGCAAAAATTGCCTATGTGGACTTATGGAATGCTTTGAACTTACGGGTGAGCAAGTAGGCTAGACATTAAGGAAGGCAACTAGACCAAACTCTTAACTTAAGGCAAACTTGACATTAAACTAAGCTAGAGCTAGACTTCAAACTTACATTAAACTATGGACTTAAGGAATGCCTATGGACTTAAGGAATGCTAGACCTTGAACTTACGGGTGAGCAAGCAGGATAGACACAAAAATTGCCTATGGACTTAGGGAATGCTAGACCATGAACTTACGGGTGAGCAACAAGGCTAGACACAAAAATTACCTATGGACTTAAGGAATGCTAGACCTTGAACTTACGGGTGAGCAAGCAGGCTAGACTTTAAGGGATGAACTATTCTAGTCCTAAGACTGAAATATATAGTCCGAAGACTAACTAGGGCTTACATGGAAATGCAAACTAGACCTAGGATATGAATTGACACATAGGTTTGACTTGGACTAGGAGATGCACATGGGCTTGACATTAGAGATGGACTAGGATTGGACTTAGAATGGAATAGACTGAGATTAGACTTGGACTGGGCTTGACATAGACTAAGGTTCACATAGAGATGCACATGGGCCTAACCTTTGACTTGAACTAGACTTATATGGGCCTAAGATGGACTCTAATGCTAGTGGGCCTAATATGCATGCATGGACTCAAATTTTGATGGGCCTAATATGAATGCAAGTGAATTGGATTTGGTTGATTGGATTGGATTGGATTGAAGGTGTTTAGATTGTGCTTAGAATTTTCGAAATTCGTTTTTGAAAGGAACCCCTTGTTTTTATCTTTTGTTAGGAAAAGATGATGAATTAATTTTGAAATGTCGTGGTAAGATGATGATTAGTAAATGTTTTTTGAAAAAGGTAGAATAGAATAGGATGTAGGATTGATTTTGAAAAATGTAATTTTTGAAATTGATGAATATGGTAAGGTAAGATTGACAGGGATAGCAGGGAGAAGGTGAGAAGAGGTAGACATGCATGACAACTCTAACTTCACAATGGCCACTTTTTTTTTCTGGATGCACTTTTTTTAGAACAGACTATACCTTCCATGAAAAGACTGATTTTTTTTTAATTAGGTGAGACTCCTAGAATGACCATGTATTACGCGGATGCAGATAGACAAGCATAGGACTGAACGTAGGATCGACCATTACGGAGACTAAATCGACGAAAAGCGTGCGATGCACAGACTGCGTGCCGCGCAGCATTGCTGCGCACGGCGCACAGCCGTACTTATGGCGCGGGAGTGGTGCGTCAGGCGCAACTTAATGGGCTTGGCGCACTACTCCCCGACACGTTTTTCGGGGATTTAGGCGACGAATTGACCGATTGGCGAATTTTTTATTGTTTGTTAGACGTAATTTTAGGAACGACGCATAATAATGACAATTTGACAAAATAATAGCAGACAAAAATTGCAATCACAGGAAAATGTCATATAACATGGATGCAAAAGTTCACACCTAAAGTCCAGTTCTATGTTTGAAACTATTGGTCAGGTTTAGGTTCAGTCTGAAAAGGGTCCATGACTAAGAGATTGATCCCACGCTTCGTACCCCTGCTTAAAGAGGTGGCCACGTGTAAGACGCACTCCAGTCTCAAGTCAGGAACAAGAGAACAATGCCATGGTTGGGTAGGTTTGCTTATGACTAAGATCCAACACTATCTCTCATGAAGCTTTTCGGAAGGACAAAGCGCAAACCCCCCCGGGGTGACCTCACACATAGAACATGTGCTAATGAGGCAAGGTAGATTGTCCTTATGGTGGCTGAACAATAGCCATACATATGCAAAACTGTATATTATTCTATGGCATAAAAATAAGAATGAATCGTATTTTTCAAGTTTCACCCACTCATTTAAAAAAAAATTAATTATTTTATTTTTAAAATCCTCCCCAGTGAAGTCGCCAAATTGTAAACGTGTTTTTATTTCGCCTACACGGGATGAGCACGTATTATATTTGACTATCCCACTGTAAAGGTTTTATTGAAAAATGTTTTGAAAGAAGTCGCCAACAATTCTTTTTAGGAAGAATCATAAACCTAATTGGATATGGGAAAATCGTAGGGACAAATTATATATCCAAAGTAGATTTCCCCGTCCTGACTCCATAGATGGTCAAAATGAACCAAAGATTGAGTTCGGGGGTGAGGGTACGAATATAGTCATAATGAACCACATTCGCCCAAAGTTGGCCTCTACTAAATATCGATTCATAACAGAGTTTATGCCAAAGAATAATCAAATAACGTTTTAAACACCCTAAAAATATTTAGTCTAAGTAGGTTCAGGAAACACATAAAAAGACTAACTTTTAGTGTCAAGTTATTATGCAATCAAATTACAGGGTTCCTAACAGGTTGTCCAAATTAATCTGATTAATATTAGAACAATTCTTTAGGTCTTTGATTAACAAAAATAACATGTGGGTGATAAAAGCAATAAGGCAGGACAATCATATAATATGCATAGAATGTTCAGACAGGCATGATAATAATATGAAAAATAAATAAAAAGAAAAAGGTTTAGAATATACAGTAGAACGATTATTACTTAAAGATCTACATTAGGAAAGAAAAATGTTAGTAACTTCAATATAAAAATAATTTGTTTAAGGATCCTCAGGTTTTATACCTATGCGGCTTAGATTGAGGAGCGCAACGATCTTTAGGCGGAGCAATCGTGGAACCAGGAACGCGGTGTGATTAAGAATTGATTGAAAGTATTGAAAGTACTTGAGTGTTTGAGTATTTGAGAATTCGAAGAGTATTTCGGAGTATTCGAGAGAATTTGTGTGCGTGAAACTAATAATATGAAAAGCCGTCCGTAATTCATGAAGTTGCGGATATTTATAGGGAAAAGGAGACGTGCGCTCCATGCAAGACCTGCGCCTGGCACAGTCCTACGTGGCAGGCGCAGTGCCACGCATCAGGCGCACATTGGTTTGCCTGACGCAGCCAGCCCAATCAGGTTTAGGCACGTGTAAACGCGTTTTGAAAAGATAGAAAAGAAAGTTGCGTCTCACACAAGACCTGCGTCAGACGCAGGACTCTGTGTGAGTCACAAAATCTACGTGTCAGGAGCTCATTGACTCGCCTGACGCATTCTGGTCTATGTGCTGGACGCACGTGGCTCGCTGAGGGCAGCCCCCGCGTCCGGTGCATATTCTGGAATATTCGAGTATATTCCATTGCCCGTCTTTCAAAGATACTTTTTTATCCCTAAAATTCTGGAGATGGAATTTTACGGATTGAAAATCTGATTTATTTATCAAAGATAATAAAATATTTATGAAAAATATCTATTAAAATAATAAATATTTGATTGGACTTTTAAAATGGATTTAAAACATTTTATGGGCTTGAAATACAATTAATCATCATGGACAATTAATTGGGCTTTAGAATATCATTTCGAAACACATTTTAGAATGGTTATTTAGATAGCTCTTCCGTTGGGTCGCGCCAACTAATGCCGCGGTATGTTTAATCATTGGATCCTTAAATGGGGAGACACGATTATGTGTCTACAGTTGTTCTCTTGAACTTGGACTTTCAACAAACTATTTTCCTTCTTGAGAATGGACACTTCTTCTTTGTTCTCTTAAACTTGGGTGTTCAACAAGCTATTTTCCTTCTTTAGAATGGACAATTCTTCTTTATCATTCTCCATGAACACGACCGTCTTTCGAACTTCCCACACCCTTGCTTCTTCAGGACACCATGCACCTCATATATGTCTCCCTTTCAAACTCCAAGTCCATAACCTACGGAACGTTCGTGAATCTCTCCACCATATATGGTGTGGTCAAAGGCTTCATTTTCATGTTCTAATTCAGACTTGGAAGGGTTTGCTTGCTTCAATGATTCGAACTTGGCATATGCATCATCCTACACAAATATTAAGATATAAAATGTAAGAAGTATTATTTTACATTAAATGGAAGCAAGCTTAAAAAGTTATTTTAATCTGTACTTATATCATAAATTCTTCTATGAGTGTGTCTGGAAGAAAGCTTCCATCCTTTCCGATATATGAGCTTTTTTCCAAAGAGCTAATAAGCTCATTTTTTCTCCATGCTCATCCTCCTAATATTTTTTTCCACTATAAACATCAAAGGCATCTACACCTTCCCACAACAATTTTAACTCATCGATTACTAGTTGCAAATACACATCAATATCAATACCGGGATCATATTTTCCAGGAATAATCAACAACAAATAAATGAGGATGACTTCGTTCATACAAAGCCAAGGAGGCAAATTATAAGGAATCAGGACCACTGGCCATGTACTGTAATTAGTGTTCATAAGACGATATGGATTAAATCTATCACTTGCTAGACCCAGTCTAACACTACGAGGATCTTTAGCAAATTCCTCATATCTATCATCAAATTTTTTGCAAGCCTCTCCATCTGCTAGGTGACTAATGATTTTTCGTCCTTCCGGTCAAAATGCCATCTCATGTCTCTTGCGGTATTAGATGACATGTAAAGTCTCTTTAGTCTAGGGGTGAGAGGAAAATACCGCATTACTTTAGCTGGCAACCTCTTCTTACATGTTTGTTTACCTTTCTCACTTGTATCACCCTGCTTCCCTTTCACATTTTGCCATCTTGGTGTTTGGTAAATATGACACTCACTTTTGTCTGCGAATTCCCTCCAATATAACATGCAATCATTTGAGCATGGCATGGATTTTCTCATAACCTAATCCTAGATCTTTTGTTATCTTTATGCTTTCAGAATAGGACGATGGAAACTCCATAATATGAGGAAATGTGTCTAATTGAAGTTCAAGTAATTTATTAAACAATTCCCAAGAATCTTCTTCATTTCGCTCGGGTCTTGAAGTACATTCGACTATGAAGTCTGCCAGGGCTTGGGCTTTGATAGATTGACGGGGATCGAATTCCATCTCGTAGTTAGATAGCTGGTTGGCCCAGTCAGCAACTCGACTCGATTGATCTTTCCTTTAATTACCTTTCGGAGAGGTTGACTTGTAAGAACGTTGATTGGATGAGCTTGGAAATAAAGCTTGAGCTTCTGTGTTGCCATTACCAGTGCGAAGATCGTTTTCTCGATGGGGGATATTTTGCTTCTGCACCTCGGAAGGCGTGGCTCACAAAATAGACCGGGTGTTGATTTTTTTCTCGTTCAGCAACAAGGACAACGCTAAGAGCTTTCTCCGAGACGGTCAAATAGACGAATAATGTTTCCCCTCGCAAGGGGGAGACGAGCTTTGGGAGGTTGGCCAGATGCTCTTTTAGCTGGTGGAAGGCTTCTTCCACCGCGTCGTCCCAGTGGAAGGTAGCCTATTTCAGTGTCTTGAAAAAGTGTAAGCTTTTGTCAGCAGACCTCGAGAGGAAACGACCCAGGGCTGCCATACAGCCGGTTAGGCGTTGTACTTCTTTGACAGTTCGAGGGCTTTTCATCTCAATGATAGTCGAAACTTTGTTTGGGCTGGCTTCGATTTCCCGCTCATCCACCAAGAAACTGAGGCACTTCCTCCCCGGACCCCGAAGACACACTTCTTCGGGTTAAGCTTCATGTTATGGGCGCGTAAGGTAAATAGGGTCTCTCGCAGGTCCAAAGCGTGATCATGTTCTTTCTTGCTCTTGACAATCATGTCATGAACATAAACTTCGATGTTTCTTCCGATCTGATGTTCGAACATTTTGTTTACAAAGCGCTGGTAAGTGGCTCCATCGTTCTTCACGCAGAATGGCATGACTTTGTAGCAGTATACCCCTGAACTCGTGGTGAAGGCAGCATGGACTTGATCTTCCTCAGCCATGGGGATTTGGTGGTTCCTTGCATTGGCGTCCACAAAGCTGAAGAGTGCATGCCCAGCTGTCGAGTCCACCAATCAGTCGATTTTGGGCAAGCGAATGTCGTCTTTCGGACAGGCCTTGTTCAGGTATGTGAAGTTGACGCACATCCTCCAAGTTCCGGATGCCTTTCGAACCAATACTAAGTTGGCCAGCCATTCAGTATATTGGCATTCCTTTATGAATCTCGCCTCGGGTAACTTCTTCACTTCTTCAGCAGCGGCTTTACTTCTCTCGACCCCCTGACACCACAGGTTTTGTTTAACTGGGCGATGTCGGGCCTCTCGTCGATGGTATAAGTGAAGACATCTCGAAATTCTTTTATAATAGTGATGATTTGTGACCTGACAGTGTCGGGTACTTGCTTTCTGTTGCGTATCGTCCTCCCCTTCTCTTCATCGATGCATACTTCTTCGTCTCCATCCACCGGACAGAGCCTTTCGTACCGCGTTGGATCCTCAGCGATGTAATGTAATCACCCGTATTTTTATGAATTTTATAAATATATATTAATATATAGTTATTTATATTTTAATATATATTAGCATTTTAATGATTTCATATTTCAAAGGTTGACCATTTTGAAAGTCAAAGAAAATATTTTAAGGATTTAAGAAAGTTAAAACGTTTTGTTAAGCATGCTTTGAAAAATGTTTGAAACACTTAGTGGATTGAAAAAGAGTTTAAATGGGCTTGAGGAACCCAAAATACTAATCCTAGTGATGTTAGGAGTTTAAATCATCAATCCTATTCATCACCAAACTCTATTTGAAGCCCAATTCTATTTTTCCTAAGCCCACAAGAGGAAAACTATAAATACCCATAAACCCCCAATATTTTACCCACATTATTTTCTCTTTCCTCCTTCCTCCCACAAAATTTACGTGACTCTCTCTCTCTCTCCTTGCGTTTTCTTCTTGCTCGGTTTTGCACCCTCGGTCTTCCTCCTTGTTCCGGCCAGCCACCGTCCGAAACACCACCATCACCGACCGCCTGAAGCGGTCGTTCCAGCCGTCGCTGATTCGTCGGCTGCCTTCATCCTTTACTTCCTTCTTGTTTTGGTTTGATTCTTTCTTCCTCCTTAATTTTTGATTAAAGATTATTTTTTTATGTTTTATTTTAGTATTAATCATGATTAATAACTTTAAATTACTATTTTAATAATTAATTTATGATTATATAAGTTATGTGTTGAAAACATAAAATTTCAGATTTGATTATTATATTTCGATTGAGTTTTAATATATCAAAGTATGGATTTTTAGGGTTTAAGAGTTTAAATTATTATAGTAGCATGTTATAAACTATTGAAATTGATTTAATTTATGAATTTAAGCATGTTTAAGTGTGCTTAAAGAGGGTTTTAATAAATTATATGCTGCTGGAAATTTTAGAAAAGATGTTATTAAGGGAGTTCGTTGGATTTTAATGATTAGTATAATAATACTATGCTAGGAGTATTAGTATTTGAAGTTTTAATGTTAAAAACAACTTTTAAATATTTTTAAAGAGGATTTAAAGTATTTTAAAGTTGCTGGAATTTAATTAAAGTATTGACTTTAAATTATATTGATTGTTTTAGGCGGAGAATTTTCAGTAGGCGATTTTTAAAGTAATTAAAGGTGGCCTATCAGTTTGTTTATACAAGGTACGTACATGCCTACGTGCTATGTGGTATAGTATCCTGATTTAAGAAGGAAAAGTTGTAGTATCATGTATAGGAACTTTGTAAGTTCATATGTGATTTTTATTATAGTTGGATTTTACATGTTTATGCCTGTGTGCAAGCATGTTGATTATAAGATTTGATTATGAGTTGAATATCATGTTTGTATGGAATATTGATGCAAACATGTTAATTGGATTGGGAACTTTATTTATTAATTCACATGGGGGAATTAATATATTTAGTAAGTTGGATCATGTTTAAATCATGTATTCCCTTATATTATTATTTTCATTACTCTATGAGGACTGTGGCCCTTATTTGGTAAGTTGATTATTTATGCCTTTGAAAGTTAAGTTGATTGTTGGCTAGGTTCAACAAATAAGAAGGATTGAAATAAAAATGATTAATCTTGGATTGTAAGTTGTATGATCACTTATTTTGATCCTAAGATAAAAGAAGTTCAGTTGTGAATGTCTGATTTGAGATTTCTGTATTACTTGTGTGTCATAATAAGTAATAACTTGTAAATCACGTAAAGTGTAACTTGGATAGTAATAAACTTTAGACTGGTGCACGTCTGAAGTTGGACAATCAGGAGTTGGGGTACATGGTGAGCGTGCCATGGCTTTTTCTGGGAATTGGATTGATCACCGTTCCTCTTTTTATTCAAAGGTTCCTCGATATCGCAGGTCATTATGGAATACGGAGTCACGCCCGTATTTTGTCTTCTTAGGGAAGGCTGGTTTTTAGTTAGACAACTCGGTCCAATAACTATTCCATTTAAAGTAATAAAAAGATGATTAAAGTTTAGTTCAGTATAAGTTATCTGCAGAATGTTATACTATTGTATTATTATTATTTATTCCTGTTTATTATTTCTTAGTAACATGTTAGGAATGTTTATGTATTGTTATGTAGTACTCAGCTTTGCTGATTACGTGCTTTGTTTGTATTTGTTGATCATGGCTTTGCCTTATTGATCCTGTGATGACCCATTTTGGTGAGCAGATTCTTTAGAGCATTGACATCTACAGGTGTGCAGATTTGCATCATTGGGAAGTCTGGGAATGGAGAGCTTGTGAAATAAATTATTTTATCTGTTGCTTTAGTAGAAACATATTATGTTAAGTTGGTTATGGAGTAAACAATTTTTAGAGTGTTGGTTTTAAGTACTTTGTTATTTATTATATTTAAAGTATGAAGTTTAGTTATGTTTGTTTTCCGCTGCAAAATTCTGAATAAGTCGATACGTTATCACACGGGCGATAATGCTTTGATAATTCTCTACTATTTATATTTAAAGAGGTATTTTAGAAAAGAGAGAATTATTGGGGTGTTACAAAGTGGTATCTGGGAGCTTTAAGTTATTTTCAAAACTTTTAGGCGTCTAACTAACTTACTAGTTATTTGAATAAACTCTTAGAATTGCTCCTACTTATTCGTTTTGAAAAACGTTATTACCTTAAATTGGGAATAAGAGTATATTGTTTAAATTTTTTTTTTATGTCCGAAATTTTTTTTTTTAGGGAATCCAAATTTTTTTTTATTGTCCAAAATGTTTTTTTTAAGTCGAAATTCGTTTTTTTTTGTTTCGAATTATTTGTCGGTTCGATCTTTTTTATTTTTAGCATGTCCGAAATTTTATTTTTTTTTCGAAACTCATAGGTGATTTTTATTATTTATTTTAGTTGACACTTTTATTATTTTTGCTATCTGAAAATTTTAGTTAGTGTCTGCATTATTTTATTACCTTTAAAGTCTTATTTTGTTGTATTGTGAGATTGGGTAGTATAGGAAGGGCATATAGGATAGAAATATTATATGCCTGCATTAAATAGTTAGTTCAGCATGTTATTATTTTTCTTCCCTGCTAACTGTTTATATCTTTCTTCCCTGCTAATTGTTACATTCTTGTGCCTATGATTTAATGGCAACTCTTTATTATTATTGTTGGGAATTGCGTACAGGGAGAGTACTAAATGTATTATTGAATATATTTAAATTGTTGTAGATCCATAATCATGTCTGCCAGAGTAGGAATTTACCAAAATCCCATTGTAATAAGTGATGATGAAGGTGATGATAATAACTATACCAGTCTAGATTGGACTATGCGTACAATATTAAGGAAAGAGGTGACCAGTGATGATGAGCTCATTGTGGAGTTCGACCGTGCTAGGGGTCTGACCAGGTTGGACATTTACCGTGCATCTTTCAGGTTTGAAACTGATTCAGAGTCAGAGGATGAAGAGCCTCAACCTACAAGGAGATCTAAAAGGCAAAGGAGATATGTCGAATATTATGATGAGGACATAGATGGGTCTGAATATGAGATCTTCGTGCCTGAACAATACAAGGAATCTGAGGACAAAAATGATAATGTGGTACCTTAGGTTACTATTTATATATTTGTGATTAGACAAAACAATATATATATATATATATATATATATATATATATATATATATATAATATTGAATAGTTGGCCAACAGTGACTAGAGTTGTTTTATAGTACCATTGTTTAGAAAAAAAAAAGTTATTGTAGCAATTATTTAATAATACCCTTTTGGAGGAATAAAAGTTATTTATTTATTTATACGAGTGAGTAAGAATTTATTATGGACACGTGTTGGGAGTCTTTTTATTATTTAAATTTTTATTATGTGATTAAATTCTTGTTTGTTCTACTTATGTGAACTGATGTGAATATTTTCTTCATGGATGATTATGTGGTTACTAGAGAACATTTATGTTGTACTTGGAACTGTTTGAGAAATTGTTTGTTGATGCGATCTTAGTTGATCAAATCAAATGTTGCCTTCTTAGATTGACACATAAGCTATATTGAAACCTAAAGTAGAGTTACATTACTTTCAGGTCGCGAAGTAGGATGGCTAACAACAACGACTTAGCTGATGCTATTCGCCTCTTGGCGGAAAAATTGACTCAGGAGAGAGCTGAGCGTCCTGAGACTACTGGGGATATGTTTGAAAGGCTAGCTAAGGTTAAGCCACCATACTATAAGGGACAAGCTGACCCTACCATTCTAGAAAACTGGATTAGGGAATTTGAGAAACTTTTTGGGGCTGTGAACTGTCCTGAGAACTTGAGAGTGAGTCAGGCTGTGTTGTACCTTAAGGATGAGGCTAATTTATGGTGGAAGGAGAATGGAGCTAGACTGAGTGCTATGGAAGGATTCGATTGGGATGCTTTTGTGATTGCCTTGAGAGGGAAGTTTTACCCTGCGTTTATGAGGAAGCAGAAGGCCTAGGAATTCATTAACCTTAGGATGGGTAGTATGACCATCTCTGAGTACTACAGTAAATTCATAGCACTGTCGAGGTTTGCACCTGAGGTTGTAGCCACTAAGGAGCTGAAGGCTCAAAGGTTTGAGCAAGGGTTGACTGATGAGATACAGCTGGGGTTAGGAGGTGAGACCTTTACATCCCTAGATATTGTGTATGGGAGAGCCGCCCACATTTATGGACTCCAGTCGAGGCGGGATAAAAAGAATACTGTGGTAGGTGAGAAAAGGAAGGACTTTAATGCTGGGGGAAACCAGGGGAATTTCAAGAAAAATAAGAATGGTAATGGGAATTTCTAAGGAAACAACAACCAGGATAACCGTAATAGGGGTCGAGCTGAAAGAGTGTATCAATGCAAGAAGTGTAGCAACAACCACCCTGGTAGAGACTGTAAGGGAGACCCAGTGACTTGTAACTACTGTCAAAAGAAGGGCCATAGGGAGTATGAGTGCTTTGCTAAGCAAAAGAAAGAACAAAATGGCAATGGGGGTAGTAACCAAGTGAGGTCTGGATTTAACCAGCCAGGAAATCAGGGTTAGAAGCCTGCGGGGGCACAGAATAATCAAGGGAGCTATAACAAGCCTGCTAGTGAGAACAACCAGAACAAGGCTCCGGGAAAAATGTTTGTGATGAGTCGCAATGAAGCTGAACGATCTGCCGACGTAGTGTCTGGTACTTTTTCTATTAACTCCGTGCTAGTTAAAGCATTGTTTGATTCGGGGGCGACTTATTCTTTTGTTTCGTCGTCTGTTATTAAAAGTTTGGGGTTAGTAGATTTTGAGGTGATTGATTTGCCTGTTAGTATACCTACTGGTGAGACCATAAGGTGTACCAAGTTGTTTAGAAACTTGCCTCTGAAGATAGGAGACTGTGTTTTTCCTTCTGACTTGATAGAGTTTAATCTGGGAGACCTAGACGTAATTCTAGGGATGGATTGGCTAAGTTTATACAAGGCCAAGATAGATTGTGAAGTTCAGAAAGTAGTTTTAAGGAATCCTTTGGGGAAGCTGACTTCGTATAGACGTTTTGAGAAATCCGAGAACTTTGGAGTTATCACCGCAATACAAGTAAAGAAGTTGATGAAGAAGGGGTGTGAGTTATATTTTTGCAGTGTGCAAGATGTGAGTAAAGAAGCTGGGGTAAATATTGAAGATATTCCGATTGTGAATGAGTTTATGGATGTGTTTCCGAGTGAGATTTCGGGTATGCCGCCTGTTAGAGCTGTTGAGTTCACCATAGACTTAGATCCTGGAACTGCACCTATATCTAAAGCACCCTATAGAATGGCACCTCTGGAGATGAGTGAGCTGAAGACGCAGTTGCAAGAATTGTTCGATAAGGGTTATATTAGACCTAGTGCATCACCTTGGGGAGCTCCTGTGTTGTTTGTTAAGAAGAAAGATGGGAGTATGAGGTTGTGTATCGATTATAGAGAATTGAATAACGTAACCATCAAGAACAAGTATCCTTTGCCTAGGATAGATGACCTATTCAATCAATTGAATGGAGCGAGCGTGTTCTCAAAGATTGATATGCGTTCGGGGTATCACCAGCTGAGAGTAGCTGATAAGGATATACCTAAGACTGCATTTAGGACTCGTTATGGTCATTATGAGTTCACTGTGATGCCTTTTGGGTTAACCAATGCACCTGCCATATTTATGGACTTAATGAATAGGATTTTCCATGAGTTCTTAGATAAGTTCGTGGTTGTATTCATTGATGATATTCTGATCTATTCGAGGAATGAAAAAGAGCATGGTGAGCACTTGAGGATCATATTGGAGACGCTTAGGAAGAACCAATTGTATGCCAAGTTCTCTAAGTGTGAGTTTCATTTGGAGAAGGTAGCGTTTTTGGGTCACTATGTGTCTAAGGAAGGAGTCTCTGTAGATCCTGCTAAGATTCAAGCTGTGAGTGAGTGGCCAACTCCGAAGAATGTGTCTGATATTCGAAGTTTCCTAGGTCTAGCTGGCTATTACAGAAGATTTGTGAGAGATTTCTCGAAGATAGCGAGACCTATGACCAACTTAATGAAAAAGGAGTCAAAATTCGAGTGGAGTGAGAAGTGTGAGGAAGCTTTTCAAATTTTAAAAGAACGTTTGACCTCCGCACCTGTTTTGACCCTGCCTGATGGGAATGAGGGATTTGAGGTGTATAGTGATGCTTCGAAGAATGGGTTGGGATGTGTGTTACAACAGAATGGGAAGGTGATTGCGTATGCGTCGCGTCAGTTGAAACCTTATGAGGCTAATTACCCTACCCATGACCTAGAGTTAGCTGCTATTGTGCTCGCTTTGAAGATTTGGAGACACTACCTGTATGGGGTAACCTGTAAGATCTTTACCGATCATAAAAGTTTGAAGTACATTTTTACCCAGAAAGACCTCAATATGAGGCAGAGGAGATGGTTAGAGTTGATAAAGGATTATGATTTAGACATCCAATATCATGAGGGGAAGGCAAATGTAGTCGCTGATGCGTTGAGTAGAAAGACGAGTCATAGCATGAACGCCTTGATAGTTCCTGAGGAGTTGTGTCGAGATATGCAAAGACTTAGCCTAGAAATCCTAAATCCTGGGGAGATCGAGGCAAGATTGAGTGCTTTGTCATTGGAATTGTCAATTTTCGACGAGATCAAAGAGGGTCAAGTTGGGGATGAGCACCTAGAGAAGATTAAGGAGAAGATGGGCCAAGGTAAGGAAGGTGATTTTAAGATCCATGATGATGGTAGTCTGAGGTTCAAGGGGAGGTGGTGTGTACCACAAAAATGTGAAGAGCTTAAGAGACGTCTTATGGATGAGGGCCATAATACACCGTACTCTGTGCACCCTGGGGGTGACAAGCTGTATAAGGACCTTAAACAGATCTATTGGTGGCCAAACATGAAGCGTGAGGTTGCCGAGTTCGTGTCCAAGTGTCTAACCTGTCAGAAAGTCAAAATAGATCATAAGCGACCCATGGGGAAGGTTCAATTCTTAGAGGTTCCGGGATGGAAATGGGATTCCATATCGATGGATTTTGTGACTGCTTTGCCTAGAACAAGGAATGTCAATGATACTATTTGGGTTATTGTGGACCGTCTGACGAAGTCGGCCGTGTTCATACCGATCAAAGAGACATGGAAGAAGAAGCAACTTGCGAAGACGTATGTTAAGCATGTGGTGAGATTGCATTGGGGTTCCGACTGATATTATTTCAGATCGTGATTCGAGATTCCTCTCGAAATTTTGGCAAAAGGTCCAGTTAAATCTTGGGACAACGTTGAAAATGAGTACTGCCTTTCACCCTGCGACTGATGGTCAGACTGAGAGGACTAACCAGACTATGGAAGATATGTTAAGAGCCTATGCTATTGATTTTCAGGGTAGTTGGGAAGACCAATTAGACTTGATTGAGTTTTCATACAACAATAGTTATCATGCGAGTATTAAGATGGCACCTTTTGAGGCATTATACGGAAGAAAGTGTAGGAGTCCCATTTACTGGAATGATTTTAGTGAGAACATAGTATTGGGGACAGAGTTCATTAAGGAAACTGTCAAGAGTGTGAAGTTGATTCAGGCCAGAATTCAAGCTGCTCAAGATAGGCAAAAGAGTTATGCCGATTTGAAGCGAAGGGAAGATGAGTTCGAAGTGGGTGATAAAGTATTTTTGAAAGTATCACCAACTAAGGGTGTGATGAGATTTGGGAAAAAGGGCAAATTGAGTGCCAAATATGTAGGTCCATATGAGATTCTGCAAAGAATTGGGAAGGTAGCTTATAGGTTGGCTTTGCCAATGGAGTTCGAGAAAATGCATGATGTATTTCATATTTCCCAACTAAAGCGTTATATCCCTGATGAACGTCATGTCTTGGAGCCTGAGAGGATCCAGATTGATAATAGCCTCACGTACGAGGAAAGACCTGTGAAAATTATTGATAAGAAAGTGTGTAGTACACGCAATAAGGATGTCAGTATCGTAAAAGTGCTTTGGTCGAACCATGAGTCCGAGGAGGCAACGTGGGAAGCTGAAGCTGAAATGAAGAAGAAGTATCCAGATTTATTCCTTGAGGTGAGTTACGAGGGCGTAACTCATTTTCTTTAAGGGGGGTAGAATGCGATAGAATTTAGCGCTTTTTCCTTATTGTGATAGTATTTTTATGCATTTTTATGCTTATTTTGGCGATTTGCACATGTTGGTGCAAAATAAATAGATTCTCCGCATATGAAAAAGTGTTCATTAGTAACACAAGTGATTTTAAGTTGACAAAATAGTGCTCATGAGTGGCACATGTATTTCTCCAATAGGAGTTGAGTTGAAAAACTTTTGAAAAAGTTGGAGTTTTCGTGTCAAGTTTCGGGACGAAACTTCTTTTAAGAGGGGTAGACTGTAATCCCCGTATTTTTATGAATTTTATAAATATATTTTAATATGTAGTTATTTATATTTTAATATATATTAGCATTTTAATGATTTCATATTTCAAAGATTGACCATTTTGAAAGTCAAAGAAAATATTTTAAGGATTTAAGAAAGTTAAAACGTTTTGTTAGGCATGCTTTGAAAAATGTTTGAAACACTTAGTGGATTGAAAAAGAGTTTAAATGGGCTTGAGGAACCCAAAATACTAATCCTAGTGATGTTAGGAGTTTAAATCATCAATCCTATTCATCACCAAACTCTATTTGAAGCCCAATTCTATTTTTCCTAAGCCCACAAGAGGAAAACTATAAATACCCATAAACCCCCAATATTTTACCCACATTATTTTCTCTTTCCTCCTTCCTCCCACAAAATTTACGTGACTCTCTCTCTCTCCTTGCGTTTTCTTCTTGCTCGATTTTACACCCTCGGTCTTCCTCCTTGTTCCGGCCAGCCACTGTCCGAAACACCACCATCACCGACCGCCTGATGCGGTCATTCCGGCCGTCGCTGATCCGTCGGCTGCCTTCGTCCTTTACTTCCTTCTTGTTTTGGTTTGATTCTTTCTTCCTCATCAAGTTTTGATTAAAGATTATGTTTTTATGTTTTATTTTAGTACTAATCATGATTAATAACTTTAAATTACTGTTTTAATAATTAATCTATGATTATATAAGTTATGTGTTGAAAACATAAAATTTCAGATTTGATTATTATATTTAGATTGAGTTTCATGGATTTTTAGGGTTTAAGAGTTTAAATTATTATAGTAGCATGTTATAAACTATTGAAATTGATTTAATTTATGAATTTAAGCATGTTTAAGTGTGTTTAAAGAGGGTTTTAATAAATTATATGCTGCTGGAAATTTTAGAAAAGATGTTATTAAGGGAGTTCGTTGGATTTTAATGATTAGTATAATAATACTATGGTAGGAGTATTAGTATTTGAAGTTTTAATGTTAAAAACAACTTTTAAATATTTTTAAAGAGGATTTAAAGTATTTTAAAGTTGCTGGAATTTAATTAAAGTATTGACTTTAAATTATATTGATTGTTTTAGGCGGAGAATTTTCAGTAGGCGATTTTTAAAGTGATTAAAGGTGGCCTATCAGTTTGTTTATACAAGGTACGTACATGCCTACGTGCTATGTGGTATAGTATCCTGATTTAAGAAGGAAAAGTTGTAGTATCATGTATAGGAACTTTGTAAGTTCATATGTGATTTTTATTATAGTTGGATTTTACATGTTTATGCCTGTGTGCAAGCATGTTGATTATAAGATTTGATTATGAGTTGAATATCATGTTTGTATGGAATATTGATGCAAACATGTTAATTGGATTGGGAACTTTATTTATTAATTCACATGGGGGAATTAATATATTTAGTAAGTTGGATCATGTTTAAATCATGTGTTCCCTTATATTATTATTTTCATTACTCTATGAGGACTGTGGCCCTTATTTGGTAAGTTGATTATTTATGCCTTTGAAAGTTAAGTTGATTGTTGGCTAGGTTCAACAAATAAGAAGGATTGAAATAAAAATGATTAATCTTGGATTGTAAGTTGTATGATCACTTATTTTGATCCTAAGATAAAAGAAGTTCAGTTGTGAATGTCTGATTTGAGATTTCTGTATTACTTGTGTGTCATAATAAGTAATAACTTGTAAATCACGTAAAGTGTAACTTGGATAGTAATAAACTTTAGACTGGTGCACGTCTGAAGTTGGACAATCAGGAGTTGGGGTACATGGTGAGCGTGCCATGGCTTTTTCTGGGAATTGGATTGATCACCGTTCCTCTTTTTATTCAAAGGTTCCTCGATATCGCAGGTCATTATGGAATACGGAGTCACGCCCGTATTTTGTCTTCTTAGGGAAGGCTGGTTTTTAGTTAGACAACTCGGTCCAATAACTATTCCATTTAAAGTAATAAAAAGATGATTAAAGTTTAGTTCAGTATAAGTTATCTGCAGAATGTTATACTGTTGTATTATTATTATTTATTCCTGTTTATTATTTCTTAGTAACATGTTAGGAATGTTTATGTATTGTTATATAGTACTCAGCTTTGCTGATTACGTGCTTTATTTATATGTGTTGATCATGGCTTTATTATTGATCCTGTGATGACCCATTTTGGTGAGGAGATTCTTTAGAGCATTGACATCTACAGGTGTGCAGATTTGCATCATTGGGAAGTCTGGGAATGGAGAGCTTGTGAAACAAATTAGTTTATCTGTTGCTTTAGTAGAAACATATTATGTTAAGTTGGTTATGGAGTAAACAATTTTTAGAGTGTTGGTTTTAAGTACTTTGTTATTTATTATATTTAAAGTATGAAGTTTAGTTATGTTTGTTTTCCGCTACAAAATCCTGAATAAGCCGATACGTTATCACACGGGCGATAATGCTTTGATAATTCTATTTAAAGAGGTATTTTAGAAAAGAGAGAATTATTGGGGTGTTACATGTAAAGCCCCATGACGGGGAGAGATTCCTCTGGCTCGGGCTGCTTTATTTCTTTTCTTCGACACTTCTTCTGCCTGGTTTTTCAAGCTATTTACATAACACTCTCGAGCGGACCTTTGGTCGTCGAATAGCTGGGCAACCTTTCCATCTTCTGCCTCGAATTGGAGCAAAAGTTGGTAAGTGTATATTGCAGCTTTCACTTGGTTGAGAGTAGGTTGTCCAACAATCACATTGCAGGGGAGGTCGACGTCGACGATTAGGAAATCGATGAGAACACTCCAGCCTTTCCTTTTTTCTCCCATCCGGACTGGTAGTTATACTGACCCCAGCTGGTGCACTAACTGTTCCACGAACCCGACGAGCGGTTGTACCAGAGATCATACCCATTATCAGCATTTCTAGATCTCTTATCTCTTTCTCTTCGAGGTACATCCTTAGATGTATCCGCTCAAGTTGGGTGGTCGTTTTCCGTTTGTTCGGCTTGTCGTGAGTCTTAGAGATGTCCGATGCTTGTATGAACTTCTGAGTGAGACCCATGTATTTCGGAGAAGGTGGACGCTTCACTCTCTGCCAGCTTTAGCTTAAACCTGCTCGAAGGATAGAGTCATGCCATCAGAGCAGTGAAGGCCACACTGTCTTGAAGCTTTGATGCTTTTAGGGACTTCTCATTGAATCTCTTAATGTAGTCCGTCAATTCTTCGTTTCTCTCTTCCCGGACAGACATCAGGTGAATGCTGGTCTTTCGATGTCTCCTTCCTGCTATGAAGTTATGCTTAAATGTTGCGTCGAGGGAAGTGAAGTCCGAAATGCTCCCCGGGGGAAGTTAAGTCAACATTGTAAGAGCGAGCCCCTTCAGTGTTGTAGGGAATAATTTACACCATGCGGCCTCACTTCCTGTTTGCACACTCATATGCGCTTTGAAAGCCGCGAGATGGTCGATGGGATCCGTGGTTCCTCCATAATGCTCGATTGGGGGGACCTTCACCTTCCGAGGGTTGGGGGTCTGTATGATCTCTTTGCTGAAGGGGGTGATGTAACCTAGATTGTCGAAGTGAGCATTAGAGCGCTCACTGGGTCCGGATGTGCCTGACTCTTCTTATTCGTGCCTCCTGCTGTCTTGTTTGCGGTCTCGAGGACCGTCCCGTCCCCGGCTAAGGCCAGGGGCTGATTCTCCCGCTTGCCTCGAGCGGGCTCTCTGCTCATTTAACACCTCACGAGCATCCTTGGTGTCGTTCCTTAAGGCCCCGATCATTTTTGATGTGGCGAGCGTCTCCTCTACCTGAGGGAGCTCAAGCGGGGTCCTGTTGTGCTCGAGATGTCGCCTGGAGCATCGGGGGCTCGACCTGGGGTGCTCGAGTATCAAGTGGTGGACTCGGACCACCTTGTCTTGTCGTAGGGTTGCGACCGGTGCCTCCGAAGGGGATTGAAGGTCTGTTCGAGGTTCCCTCTCCGCCGTTCTGGAGGCTGTACACAAGGGCTCGGATACTGCGCTCGAGGGTGTCATTGAACTGCTCTGCTAGCTGTTGGAGATCTTGTTGTGTGACAGGAGTGGGGCTTGGTTGCTCGTATCGAGGGGCCTCCGTCCGAAGAAGAACAATCCGCTCTCGCGGTCCTCGTTCGTTGACTGCGCTTGCCGTCTCTCGAGGTCCATTTTCCTCGAGGATGTGCTGGTTTCTTTTTTATAATATCGGGGTCCTTCGAGGGTCTCCCGCTGTCTCATCAGCCACCTCTGGAGGGGGCTGAGCATTTCGAGGAGGTGAGTTGTTCTGAGGCTGTCTCGTTTGACACGTTCTTCGAGCGTTGGCCATGGCTTTTTTAATGTTACGATCCCCACAGACGGCGCAAACCTCTTTTGGATGAAAACTTGTTGAGTGGGGGATCAGCTCAAAGATGTGTGCTGCAAGATTCGAGAGGGTGCCAAGCGTCTGAAGAACGTCGTGAGACCTGCAAAATAAAGGTTATACTACCCCGGGGGTGATTCCGGGATCGCCCCTCCGACGCTCAAGTCATTATTGGAACTTGAAATCTCGAGAGAAGTGGTAGGTGTGTTATTCATTACCTTAATAAATTGGGATATGTTCTCTATTTATAGGCATTGGGAATGATGAAATCTGAGTGCTAGGCTGGATCTGAGCCTGGTTTGGGCTGGACTTACCAATGGACCAACCTTCTCAATGTAGCGGGTGCAATATCTTTATTTACCTTGGGTCTGGGGCCCAGAGACATATTGGGCCCAAACACTTATGGTTTTTTTACAATATATTAATAGTGCTTAGTCAATTGTTTCTCACGGTAGAAATTTAAGCTTCATAATAACAATCGGATGCAATAACTTGGTTTTATAGAACAATATAGCCCATGATGAAAAAATAGCTTTAAATAGAAGGATCCTTCCCACCATAGAAGTGTAAATAGCATTATCATGAGACAAAAGAAAATGAAATAGTACTGGAATTGCTCTAGAGCATAGGACGTATTGAAAATTAATTTTCAACTTACAAGACTACAAAACAAGTAAATATAATGAAAATAATATGATGAGACATTTGTAACAAGCCATTAAATATTCAAACCACAGGTCATAAGAAGGTTTTAAATTATATTTTTAATACACGATATGATTATAAAAACATTAAATTAGGAGTTAATATTCAAACCATGATTTTAGGAGAAACATCGTAGAATCTTAAATTTATAAAACAAAAACTTCCTGTGATTTTGATCTTTTTTTTTTGTTCTTTTTACATATTTATAGATTTATATATAACAATTATAAGATTTTTAAGCTTTAAAAAATGTTGTAACAAAGGATTTTTATATATCATGAAATATAATTTTACATTTTACATTCTTTTAACTTTAATTGCATGGATTCTAATAATTACGGATTCAATAAATTTGGAATAAAACCAACTACTTAATAAAAAACAATTTTGGTGCATTATGTATGGGTCCAAATTATATCGATATAAAACCTCCCGTGCATTTTGACATGGGTTAAAAACTAGTTTTTATAATACAAAACATTATTTTTTTCAATCTAAAATCACACCAGGTTCAAATTTCTCTTAATAATTTCGTGGTCAAGTACATATTTTCATATCGTGTCATCAATTGCGAGCTCTACATTTTAAAAAAAAGGGTTTTGCTAAATGACGTCCTATTTTTTCCTACTAACGCCTTGTATTTTTGTAGAAACATACGAGGGTCTTTCCTTCTCTTTCCCCATTCCCCATTCCCCATTCCCTCATTCATTCCCCTTCCATCCCCCTCCATTCCTCCTCACCTCTTCCATTCCCTCCCATCTTTCACTCTCTCTCCCATCCCTTCCATCTTCTTCCATTTCCTCCATTGAAGGACTACAAGATTTCAAAATTTTCCGACAAGCTCACATTTTCCAACGACTTCATGTTTTTTTTACCATCTCGTTATATCGCAGGGGAATGCTAATGTAATTAAATTTTTTTTTGAATAAAACTGATAGAATGTCTTGAACCTAGCGCTTCGAAAAACTTAGAAATTTGCCAGAAATTGACTTGAAAATGCCGAAAAAGCGCTCAGGCGCCTAAGACATGAAAATGGCGAAAAAGCGCTCAGGCGCCTAAAATAGGCGCCCAACCACAGGTACATGCGCCTAAAATAGGCCCCCAACCACTGGTACAGGCGCCTAAAATAGGCACCCAACCACTGGTACCTGTGGTTGGGCGCCTATTTTAGGCGCCTGATCACTTTTTCGGCATTTTCAAGTCATTATGGTCCAAATTTTTAATTAAATGAATTATAAAATTTTATTAATATTAATAATGAGATAATGTGGCCGGAATAGTTGCACGTAATGTGACCGGAAAGTTTGCCGGATATGTTGCCGGAGGAGTGGCGGCGTGATGATGTCATTCAACCTCCTTCAATGTGTAATGAGGGAGAGTTACAGGATATTTGGCCGGAAAAGTGGTCGGAGAAGTCCTTGGATGATGAGAGAGTGTGAGGAAGTATGAGACTGGGAGAGTAAAAGAAAGTGAGGATGTATGAGAGTAGGAGAGTGAGAGAGAGTGAGAGAGAATGGGTATGAGTATAGATACATAAAAAGTATGTATATAGGGCGTTAGTAAGAAAAAACAGGGCGACATTTAGCAACTCAAAAAAAAAAACCATGATTATCTCGGAGAATCTCCTTGCAAACTTCCTTTCCTGTCTTCATCCCCTTTCCTTTCCTTCACTCTACACCGTGTCTGCTGTCTCCACTGAAACTCGATACAGGCGTTCTGCGACCTTCAATCCTCTCATCCTTTGAAAAACCCTGCTTTTGACCTCTCTTTCTCTTTGTGGGTAGGTGCTCAAATCCATCTGGCAGCTTGAAAGAAATTCACTCGTAATTTGTGCGCTCTTTGTAGATTGAGGAGCATACTGTTTTGCTCAGAGGCTTGAATATGGCTAATTTGTCTTCCTAGCATCACAAAAATATGTTCTCTTTCAGGTGGGTTCTGCACTCTTCTTTTTCACCCCGTTTGAAATCCGCTAATTATTGTATGCTATGAGTTTGTTGTTAAATTTCATCAGCTGCGTATTTTGTGATTGTTATTATTGTTCAATTGAATATCTAATTTTGGTGCTTGTCAATTTTTATGCTTTTTTTTTGTTCTTGGATCGTATACTAATTTATGATTTTTCCAGTCAATACCGATTTCTGCTTTGGTTTGCTTTTGTTCACTTATGTAAGTCATTTTGTGTTGGTTAGGAGCTTTTGGAGAAGGCACAAGAAGAAGATTTTTGTTACATTTGGAATTGTTGGAAGTGGGTATTTTGTATACAAGCTTTATGATGCTCACCGACGCCGGCTTGCTGAACTGGAGTCGGACCTCGCTGCGCAACGGGAGAATGAGGAAAAAATTAAGGCCCAGTTAAGATGAATTTTCATATCGAGTTTGTATATCGTTTGGTGAAAAATTGTCTTTGGGATCTAATTCTTGTATATTTCATTGCACTTGGTAGAATGCAAGATCATTTTGAGACCATTCAAAGAATCGCAGACACAACAACATTGCCTCGAGCTATGCACTACTTAAGCAATAGGATAGATGAGGAGTTAAATCTTTTGGTGTTGACGGAGAAGCTGAAACAAGGAAAGGACGTTTTGACCCTTCCTGAGAAACTGGAACTATGGGATAAACTCAAAGTACTGAGTATGTTGTCTTTGGTTTACTGTTTTTGACTTAATAAATGTGAAGTGTGGAAAGTTTTGATCTTATTTCTGAACTGAAGTTTTATTTTGCCAGGCTTCACCAAAATGGTTTTGTCGCTCTGGTCGGTTACTATGCTAAGCTTATTTGTTCGAGTACAGGTGAACATACTGGGAAGACATATGTACATTGATATTGCAAGATGTCACGAAAGCTCTCCCTTGCTTGTAAGAATTCGTTCCTTCTGTATTCTTTGTATTAGTTTGTATGTTTAAGGTTCAAGTAAGTCTCCCGCTCTTCCTTTCGATGAAAGATTGTTGATACATGCTCTATAACCTAATTCTCTAGTTGCATATGTCAGCATAATGTAGACAAAACAAATAGTAGATCTAATATATGGTGATGCCAAGTGGGTTTAGGACTGCTGTGATTGGCATTCACCCATAGTTTGAAAATGCGGTTTCGGTCACGATTGCGGTAACGGTCACGGTGATGCGGTAACGGGGATGATGCAGTTGTCGTACCGCCAAATATTGGCTTAGACCATGAGATATCCCTTAACCTGCCTAAAACGCGGTTTTTTAAACCTTTACGATGCGGATAGTATGAGTTGGTAGATTTGAAAACCTTTACGACAGGGTTGATTCGATACGACACGGTGCAACCTTGTTTTGACACCATGCATTAACCTTGTACTTCCGGAAATGCTGGCTCCTTTAGACCCTTGATTAGCGACGGAAGAAGTGCGAAGTAAAGCGCATTCTACCAAAGCATCTGATTTGACAAATATGTCCATAGTTTTACCAACTTTGTTCACACTGAACAATATCTATTAACTTTATGTGCAATTTAGTTGAGTATAGTTTACTTCTCTATAGGAATAGTAGTTGTGAATTACCCTTTGGAAACTTGCATGTTTCGTATCTCGAATGAACTCGCCTTGGCAAAAGTAAGTAGTTTGAGCCTATGTTGCTCAAACTCTTCATTTCACCTCAAGTACATGTGTCGGATCCCTCGACACTCGAACATGGATGGGAAACTTGGACATTTCTTTTCGGGCCAAAAACTTGAAAAAGTTCCAAAAATAGCCGAGTCGGACACTTGGACATGTACCCCTCAGACATGGGTACCCGAGTCAGAGCAACATAGGTTTGAGCCAGAGATAAGCTTGCATCTAGTTATTAACCCAAAAGGCAGAAGGTGGTTATACTCTCCAATAAGTTCCTTTGTGGGTGCCACATGCTCTCTCAAGTTCCAAGTTGGCATCACAATTTCCTCTGTGGAAGCTCCACATGAAATCCTTTTGTGTTGATATAGAGTGGGAGGGCTTGGAGATTTGTAATGTTTCATTGAATTATATTTGCCAGAGTAGTTCTAGTCCTTCCAGAAAACTAGCATCAGCCTGATCGAAAGAGAAAAAAAGCTATTCTAAATTAATAGCAATGTTAATGTTAGTCCCACCTGAAGCTTTTTTAAGTGGCTATATCTTCGGAAGGCACGTTTGTTACAATCATAGTGCACTAATTGGGGTAAGTTCTGATGATGCTGAATTAGGTGTGTCTGGTACATTGCTGGTGCTGGACTCTAATTTGATCAAGTGATGTACCAGTTTGCAGATATTTGACTGAGTTACTGAATTTTATATGTTTCCTGGAATATGGAGACTCATACCATTGACAGGCTTTAGCTCTCATGAGCTTTATATCCAAAAAATTCCCCTTCTTTTCCCAAGGCATACTGATTTTTCTTAGTGGGCAGTTACACTTTTTGACTTGCGAAGCATTTTTCTAAAATAACCATCTTCACTGTAAAATAGTGAAAGCTTATATTTGCTGACATATTGGACACTTGTTATTTTTTTGATGCATTTTTAGTAGGGTATATATTGTTCTTGATGCACCCATGTACAAAAGGGAGGGAAAAAGGACCAAGGATGATGAAAAGTTGGCTTGCTCAAGTGCGAAGATGGTTTCTTTGGCCATTTGTGGTGCACTTGGAAAGCAAGAAACCAACAGATTTTTGCTGCATGATGGTTCGAGCCTTCGAGGGCTTAGATTTTTTGCCATTTGCTCTACTCTTGTACATAGTTGACAGTCCTTTGGTGTCTTTCTAATATCTCTTTAGACTTTATCACTTATCATCAAAAGGGCGATAGGTGGTTCTTGTATAACTTGTTTAATGAAGACCACATCAATTTTGTGTAACTTTCTTGTTGAAGAAGGAATCAATATTTTGTACAAATCTGTATCTAAAAAATCTAGCAGTTGTGTTAGTTCCACTTCCAATTCGATCTTCAATTAAGTTGATGTAAAAAGCCACTCTTGAGTCTTGACTACAAAGAAACTAACAATTTTACATCGGGACTTTAGAAGACAAGATACCTTAACTAGCATTGAACAATTTTATTGAGCTTGATAAACTATTCCGAAAAGGAATTAAATATTTTCTATAAAATCTAACTCTGTAAAGATAATAAACATTCCAGGATCTATTGAAAAAGATATTTAATGCCATGTTGAGATGGATGTGTGGAGATAGAATCAAGAACGAGGATATTCAAGTGAGCGTTAGAGTTGCATGAATAGAAGGTAAAATAACATAGATTTATGGTAATTTGGCATTGTGATTTGTGAGATGTCGTCTAGAGGATGTAGTGTATAAAATAGTGAAAGGTTGGGATACGGGAGAGTTTCAGGGGAAGACCGAAGATAAAGGATGGTGTCAGAAACGATATGACAGATTGAGGTTTGCAGGAGCATGTAGCTCTTCATAGAAGAGAATGGAAGCAGAGGTATCATGTAAATGACCATTGTAGAAATCTCGACTTATGCTGCCAACCTCGTTCTAATGGATTAAAGCTTTGACGTTGTCGTTGTTCTTGTTGTAATGAGGAGGTGGGTTGTTATACATGTATTCTTTGGGAATTTATAGAAAGATTAATTAGGAGTGTACTTCTACTTTCCAATGCTACTTAGGATTGTCTTGAAAGTTAATTTCTTGTTCATGAGGCTCTCAGATTAAAGCTTTGACGTTGTCGTTGTTCTTGTTGTAATGAGGAGGTGGGTTGTTATACAGGTATTCTTTGGGAATTTATAGAAAGATTAATTAGGAGTGTACTTCTACTTTCCAATGCTACTTAGGATTGTCTTGAAAGTTAATTTCTTGTTCATGAGGCTCTCAGGTTTTATGAACAGGATCTCTTTTTTCGACAAGCAAGCAAGATTTGTTATATTCCCTCATATAACTGTATCTAACCTGACCAAGAATGCACAAATCAGCCAAAAAAGCTGCTTGAGCCATTCCAGAACAGAAGCTAGGAGGCCTTAGCCAATACAAAAACTGTTGTAAAGAGGAAAACCACTCTCTATCTTGAGTATTCTTTTTTTTCCTATAATACCACAAAATTGAACTTGCTGTACAGTTTCTGTACAGTAGGGGCTGTAAAGTCCCTAACTGGTGAGTTTCTGGCTCTCCAGATCAGATATGCAGTCCCAGCCAAGGCAGCAAATGCAACTTTCTTCCTGAATCAACTCTTGAGTATCTATGAACCCAAAGAAGGATCTGAGTGGAGGAAGATCTGAAATTCTGGTATCCAAGCCACGTTATAATGGACTTGCAGCAATATCCATTAAACTTTCACTTGGCTTTTTAATGAATAAATGAGGAACCAAAGGCAAATTAGAGTGATATGAGGTGTGCATAATGAAATATTCTAGTCATATCAGCCCAAGAAAATCAATTAGCGAACAGGGGAGCTATTTTTTTTCTTGGTTCTAATCACTATAAAATTTTCTCATACGTTCTTTTTGTTCCTTTGTTTTTCTGCCTTTTCTTTGTTCTCGTTATGCATATTTCTTTATATGGCTTACATATTTTCTCATTAATCCCCAAATGCCCCACTTAATGGGTTGACCCTCATTAACTCCACCCACCCATTTTATCTATTTATCACCATTTAGCCCAAGTCCCCCACATAATGAGGTTCACTTTTACATATCCTATCAACTCCACCTACCCACTTTTCTTTGGTTTCTCCCCTCATTTTTCTTATAGGATAAAAGGAAAAGAGGGAGATTTATGATACTTCTAAGGTAATTTCTTGTTCAGCCTTGGGATATTAGGGTTTGCCTTGTCGTGTGTCATTGATTTTTTCATGTGTGGTTTTCCCCCTTCTTGCTTTTGGTGTTATTTTTTTGATAATTTTTGCTTCAAGTACCTTATATTATATCGAAAGGGGTCAATTACCTTACGAAAAATACTCCCTCCGTCCCCTTCTTGCTTTTGGTGTTATTTTTTTGATAATTTTTGCTTCAAGTACCTTATATTATATGAAAGGGGTCAATTACCTTAAGAAAAATACTCCCTCCATCCCTTCCCATTGGTGTTTGACATGCTTTTTAAGGAGTGAATAATGGAGAGGAAAAAGTTGGTAGGTTGGTGTGTGCTCCAATATTACAAAATATGTAGAGGGACTAAAACTTACCATATATAAATATGGACCAACCATTTGAAAAAAACCAAGAAAGGAAAATTGGACAAGCAATAAGGGACAAAGGGAATACTTTATAATTTGAGTAACTTCAATTTATGATAACTTGACAGATGTTGTCAAAGGAGTAGCAAAAACTTAACTTTTGATTTATATGCTAGTTGCTCAAAAATTAAAGCTCACTACTTAATAAGAATGTGACATGTGGTTAGTGGCATTTGATAGGACACTTGGTTAAAATAAAAAATTTAAGTTTCTCATGTCAGAAGGTAATTATTTAATTTTTTTTTCCTATAAGTGAGGTTTATGATTATAAAAGATGAAATTTGCATCTAGATTCAATGGAAAGTGGCAAAAAAAAGAGGCCAATTACAGTTACTTCTACTTGACAGGAAGAAGCTAGTCTTATTGATCAGGATGATGAACATAATTTTTTGGCGAGGGCTGATTTTCTGGCTAGCCATGGGCTGCCTGCTTTAATTTTCAATATGCAGGCTGCTGCAGCAGAAGTCCTGAAAAGGTGAGTTTACTGTTGGGCCGTTGACTTATAATGTTGGCGATCTTATACATATACATATATTTGAACTACAGGGAAAGGGCCATATAAATTATATCTGAAGTGCTACTAATCTTTTTATTTGTGATATTTGCAATGTAATGTCTTTAAGAATAGCCCCATCCATTAAAATATTTTGCAGTTACAATGATAGTATAACTGCATAACTAGAGCCACAGAAAATTAAGTGTCTCTAGACTATTTCAAACCTTCTTGGATAGATAAATTTGTGTGCATTAAGCAGATGAAAGGTTAAAAAAGATACACTTACTGTTTGTCCCTGATAATGCTTATGACATTTTGAGGCTTCTTAGTTCTGTATAACCATAGTGTTTTTGTCTCTCAAGGCTAATGGACAGATTTCATATTTCTCTCAAATGATTGTCTGAGTTCATTCATGTATAGAATATAGCAGGTGTAAGCCCATATCTTGCAGTTCCTCTCTTTCGATAATAGTATTCTTTCAAGATAAACAGTGGGCATGTAATGGGATTTCCTGATGCGTAAGCTCAAGTTGAGTGCATTTTGCTTTTGACATCGTTCAAGGCTTTGGTATAGAGGCCAAAGAATCGTGCTGGACCCTCATTGGACTTGTTCATAGTTGATTTTCTTTTCTAGGAATCTTGTCAGTGAGTGCTTGTGGCTTCTAGGTTGTTTCATTTAGCAAAATTGCATGTTTTTCAGAGGAAGATAAGTTCTCAATTGCAGATACACTCACTTCTTTATTTTTAATATCAGTGCTGTATGTGAATCAATATGCATTACTACAAAAGCGAGATATTTATTTCTCTTGCCGGAGAATTGATGACACACAAGCCGTCAGACAATTCAGCTCATGTCAGTCACCATTTGTATTTAAGTAAAGATTAAAGACCAATACCTTAAGCTTAAATATGTGTTTGGGTATCAATCAGCTTGTTCTTAATATTAAGAGGGAAAATTTGGATACTTCAAGTAGTAATTATTTATTTATTTGTTCAGTAAGTATAGACTTCCTCCATTTTTATTACTTGCGACATCTAGGTTAGGAGCGCAGACTGTGGTTCAAGAAAGAGATTAGAGCAGGTAAAAGAGCAATTATTAAGTTATTTTAATTAACCTTACCTTCTCTAATCTCTTCCTATAACCGTGTGCCCAACCTAGATGCTGCAAGTAATAAACAGTAGAGGAAGTATATTGCTTGAAGTGACTTCACCAAACATGTGATGTTGGTATTTTTTAATAGTATCTGACTATCTCTAACGACATTGAACTGATCTTTGCAGTAAGCAGCTGAAAGATGTCTTTGATTCCTCAATACTTCATGAAACTATTGTTCAAATACTTGACACGTTTATGAGCATGGGAAGGCCTCGTCATTGGGTGGAATACTTTATGCCAGATGATGCTAAATTACCCAACCTAACTCCATCCGTGAGCAGTAACAATCTTATTCTTTCGGACGTGTCAAAATTTGATCAACTTATGACAGAGACACAGACAGTTTTATCAAGGTATGCAAGTAACCCTCTACTTCAGTCGTTACAAGTACTGTGTAGTACTGGCTTGTACTTTTTACTTTTTAGTGCTTACTTTATTTCATGTTTGTGTAAGATAGTGACCCCGATACCTTGCTCACTCCAATACATGCCATCACCAGTATGTTGGACTTCTTTTGATCATGATTGTTTACTATGACCAACTGGTTGTGCCTTCCTTTCTATATTATCTAACCACTTATTTAACTCTTCTTCAATAGGAAAATTTGTCACAACAAACCTTCTATATGTCACTTTTTGAGAGAAACAACCTTTTAAATTTTTTCTGACAACATAAGACCTTAAAAAAGAAATTGTTTGCGAGAAACAATTTTAGGCCACTTTCAGGCATTAACCAATCCTTTGTAACACAATGAATGCACAAAAGAGGAAAGCTTATTAAAGAAGAATAACTGCTTACTGATAAAGGTGGTTATTCATTCAATTAGTTAACTTCAATGATGCCTAAACGTGGTCTGAGGTTGTTTTTCACAAACAATTTTTTTAAGGTCTTAAATTGCCAAAAAAAAGGTTGTTTCTCGCAAAAGTGACATATAAAAGGTTTGTTATGACAAATTTTCTTTTTCTATATTATGTCATTTAGAATACATTGCTACTTTTTGTCACTTTAAGGTATAAATGCAATATTAAATTAATTTTTACTACCAATGCGATACTTATTCTTGATTCGTGTGCAGAACCTTATTGGCTTGTTTGGTAGGTGGTAATCAATGGTAATATGATAAGCGTTTATGGGTGAAGTTTTGAATATTGTCTCATACAAATGTCCATGGTGCTTCATCCTAAAAAGTTATTACCATCCATTATTAGTTTAGAGGGGTATTCAGTGGTAGTGATAATTTGTGAAATACAAAACATGTTGGGACTGAGTTCTATTACCAAGGGTATTTGACATGAGTTCTGTTACAAAATTACATAGAAATACATTACGATCACCATAACTTGTTTCCGGTTACCAAACAGACTGTAAAAGTCTACATGAGTATGGAGGGAGTATGACATTGTTGGGTAGTCTGTTCACATGCCCTAGCTCATCTGAGAACTAGATAGATAATATGCGCAACTTCAAACTAATATGTTAACTTATTGATTTGATTAAGTTCCACGTAATTACTATTTCTTTCCCCTTTTTGATGGTGACAACTGACAAGGCTCATGCCCTAGACCATCCGAGAACTAGATAGATAATATGTGCAACTTCTGACCAACTTTTTTAACCTGTTGATTTGATTAAGTTCCAGATTTATACCATTTCTCTCCCCTTTTTTATGGTGATAACTGACAAGGCTCTTTTGGTGGGGTGGAGAAGTGGAGCTCCCTTCATAGAGCCATAAGATAGCTTTAGTGGGTTTTTCTACATGGTGGTTGAAGCTGGATTCTGATTGTTTGTATCACTAAGGCTCACCTCACCTTTTAAGGCTTTTACGATCAGTTTTTTTGTATGAAAATTTTGCAACTCTATTTGGAAAGCTGAAGTTTCAAGTGTCCATAAACTTATAGGGGTCGTCAATGGGCCATTTGAAGACTACAGGTGCAGCCCCCTGTCAACCTGCCTGCCTGGGCTTGCCCTAGTGGGGGATTGGTCCTGCATAGGCAACCTGAGGCGCAAAATGTGGTGGTTCAGGGTTAAGAGTTAGTAATGTTTTGGTTCCAATTGGCCTACTGAAAAGCAGCTCCTTTTATCTATTTTACCTTCTTCATTAAAATATGAGAGTATGTCAGAAACAGGTAATAAGATAGCATATGTTTATTATCCAATGGGGGGGACTTCATGGCCTAGCAGCTAGCTTAGCTTTGTTTGAAGCCAATCCTAACTAGGCTTGCTTCTGAACTAGCTTAGGCCGTGCTGGGCCTATGGCGTTGAGTGCATCAAGTACTAAAACAGGTACCTGAGGATTTGTGAAATCCAGGTACCTGCCTGGGCTTTTCCCTAGTTGGGGATTGGTCCTGAATAGGCAGCCTGAGGCGCAAATGTGATGGTTCAGGGTTAAGAATTAGTAATATATTGGTTCTAATTGGCCTACCCAGAAGCAGCTCCTTGTATCTATTTATTGTCTTCTTCATCAAAATATGTGTGAGAAACAGGAAAATAGATGGCGTATGTTTATTATCCAATGTGGGGGCGCTGACCTAGCTTACTTAGTTTGAAGCCAATCCTAACTAGGCTTGCCTTAATTTCTGAACTAGCTTAGACCGTGCTGGCCTATGGCCTCAAGTGCATCAAGTATTAAATACAGGTACCTGAGGATTTGTTAATTTCAGAGATAAGAACCATGATTCGGTTAATTCCGATTGGCTTCAGATTGTTTGCATGTTTAGAGAGTAATGAACCGGATTACGAGTTGTCAAAGTACATGAAAACAGATTTGTGAATTGCCTGGCATGTGCTATATCTGATGATTAACACAACAGAAATTAGCCTGTAACGGATAAAAGCCCTGTTTTATCTTTCTGAGCTTCTTGATTGAGTTGTTTTTATGCTGTGCAGTGATGAATTTACAAATGTAGTAGAAGTATCAGTCAAAACGGTGGTGAATGCAATAGTAAAAGACATTTTTGTTGATCAGTCAGGTGCTGGAACACCCTCTTCAGGCATTGCATTGGTGAAACTAGTGCCACGAATTGCGCAAACAAGTCAGCTACTACTCGACGAACCTACTAGTAATCAATTTGTTCAAACGATAAAAAATATACAGGATGTTGAGTTGTTCTTCACCATCCTTTATGCAAATGCCTTAACTCTGTAAGCAATTATGAGATTGTACCGTTAATATTGGTCACCAGTTAGATAGATGAAAATTGGTCCGAACAGTAGCTAAATTTGATTTGGGATTAAAATTTAGAGAGGGAATGCCTACCATGGGGACTTTGTATTTTGCGCACTATACGATTGAATACCTGAGTGCGTTTTTCCTCTATATTGTGCTCATATAGAGTTGGGGTTACATTCATAGGATATACTCTAGATTAATAATACCTTTGCAAGGTTCTGGCTAATAGACTTGAACAATTTTTGGATAAAATTAATTTGGTTAATCAAAGTGCTTTAATTCCTAGTCGTTTGATAACGGATAATATTTTTGTGGCTTTTGAGATGTTTTATCATGTGAAGAACTCGAGATTGGCCGATGGCTTCATGGCTCTTAACTTGGATATTGACAATGCTTATGATATGGTCGAGTAAGATTTTCTTGAGGTTTTGATCCATATGCAGTTTGATGGGGGTGGATTGATCGAGTTACATATTGTGTTCGTTTTGTGTTTTTCTCTGTATTAATTAATGGTACTCCATCTACTGAATTTTTTCCTTCCAGAGGGCTCCGTTGGGGTGATTCGATCTCTACGTACCTTATTATTTTGGTGGCAAAAGCTCTCCATGAGATTCGTATTCATGAGACAGCATCGCTTGTTTCTCAACTTTTTGCAGATGATTGTGTCATTATTGGTCGTGCTAGGGAGGAAGATGCAGATGATTGTGTCATTATTGGTCGTGCTAGGGAGGAAGATGCAGCAGTTTTGAAAAATAGTCTTCTTCTTTACGAAGTAGCGTTGGGGCAAAAGGTCGACTTTGATAAGACTACAACTTCTTTTTAGCAAAGGGGTAGTGGATAGTAAAAGGTTACGGATTTTTCACCGGATACCTCCGAGTTTTCAAAAAATTCACCAGGTACCCCCATGTTTTCAAAATTCACCAAGTACCCCTCAGTTTTATGTAAATACACCCAAATACCCTTAATGACTAACGGCGTTATCCGTCGTTAGTCTTAACCGTAATTAAGCCTAATTAACCTAACTAAACCCTAATTAACCCTAATTAACCTAACTAAATCCTAATTAACCTAACTCCTAACTAACCTTAACCCTAACCCCCTCCCCCCACCCTCCCACCATCCCAGACCCTCGGCGGCCCCCACCTCCCACCTCCCCGGCACCCCGTCCCCCCACCTCGCCGAAACCCCCACCACCTCGCCGAAACCCCCTCCCCTACCACCCCAGCGAAACCCCCTCCCCTAACCCCCGTCGATTTTCATCCCCTCCCTAACTTACCCATTCCAGTTTTGCGATTTCTAAATTTGCATCCTCAGCATCGTAATGATTTTGAGCACATTTTCGATCGATTTCCGTATTTGCATCCTTAGCATCGAAATGACTTTGAGCACATTTTCGAGACAAAATCGAGGGGATGAAGAGGAGAAGGCGATGAGAAGCGCAGGAGAGAGAGGGGATGAAAATCTACGGGGGTTAGGGGAGGGGGGGTTCGACGGGTGATGGGGAGGGGGTTTCGGCGGGTGGTGGGGGGATTTCGGGGTGGTGGGGGGGGAGGGTGGGGGGTGCGGGGGTGTGAGGAGGGGGCTGCTGGGGGTCTTTGGGGTGGTGGGAGGGTGGAGGAGGGGGGTTAGGGTTAGGGTTAGTTAGGAGTTAGGTTAATTTGGTTAATTAGGAATTAGTTAGGTTAATTAGAAGTTAATTACGGTTAAGACTAACGGCGGTTAACGCCGTTAGTCATTAAGGGTATTTGGGTGTATTTTAAAAAAACTAAGGGGTATTTGGGTGTATTTTCATAAAACTAAGGGGTACTTGGTGAATTTTGAAAACATGGGGGGTACCTGGTGAATTTTTTGAAAACTCGGGGGTATATCAGAAAAACTGAAAAGGTTATCTATTGCTGGTATTCTGGGGGTTAATGTGGTGGATCTTCATGATCGTTATTTTGGCCTTCCTACGGTGGTGGGAAGATCAAAGAAGGTTATTACTAAGGGACTTAAAGAGAAATTATGGAGGAAATTACAGGGATGAAAGGTTTATGTCTTTTAAAAGTGGGTATGGAGGTTCTAATAAAGGTAGTGGCCTAATCTCTCCCTACCTACGTGATTAGTGTGTTTTGACTTTCGTCTACTTTCTGTGATGATCTTTGTTCATTCATTTATCATTTTTGGTAAGGTTAGAAGCAAGGTAAAAGGAAAATCCATTAGTTAGTTTGGAAAAAGATTTGTTTGCCTGAAAGTGAAAGGGGTCTTAGGTTTCGAGATTTTGAACTTTTTGACTGGGTACTATTAGGTAAGCAAGCATGGAGACTTCAGCACAATACAAATTTTCTGGTGGCCCAAGTTCTCAAAAGTAGATATTTCCCTCATTGTTCTTTTGAGGAGGCTTTGTTGGGTAATTGTCCAAGTTATACTTGGAGGGGGATTTGTGAAGCTCTATGGGTAGTTCGTAGAGGTAGACGTTGTCAAGTGGGGGGATGAGTCGAGCATTAATGTACGGGCCGGATCCTTGGATCCTGAATTCCCAATTTCTTTGTGTGATCTCTCCTTGTCTGCATGGTTCAAAAAATCTCAAAGTTTGTTATTTGTTTAGTGATAATTCGTCTTCTTGGAATGAAGTTAAGGTTCGTGACCTTTTTCTTCCTTTTGAATGCGATCTTATCCTATCTATTCCCTTGAGCATAAGAAAGCCTCCTAACGTTTTGAGATGGGACTTGGAGAAAGATAGTTGTTATTCAATTCGCTCGGCTTACCATATAATTTTTGGTGATGCTTGGGTTGATGCGCACGCACCTAGTTCGCGGCATGTGGATAAAAGGATATGGAATTCTATCTGGCACACCAACATTCTTCCGAGAATCGAAGTATTCTTTTGTCGGGCATGTCATGAGGTTTTGTCGACGAGAGGTGGTTTACATCGGCGCCTCCCTAGATTGACAGATGAGTATGGGTTGCGTGGGGGCTACTTATGAATGCTTCCAGCATGCTCTTCTTGGGTGTGTTTCAGCTGCGAGCATATAGGATGCTGTCGGGCTGGCATGGCTAGTAGAGCGTCGCTTCCCATCTTTCATAGTTTGGGTGATTGACGTGTTTCATAAGTTGGATGAAGATCTACGAGTCCATGTCATGGTTCTATGTTGGGCTATTTGGGGTGTTGGTAATCAAGTTATTTTTTAGAACGAGGTGTCATCTCCCATTCAAGTGTGTTCTTATGTTGGGAAGTTGATTGGGAAAATGGTTTGTGGCGAATCGCCGAGGTCTGCTGCCCCGGTGGTTCATTGGGTCCCTCCTATTTCTAGTCTAGTGAATATTAATGTTGATTGGGGGGGGTCCCGCGCGACGTGAGGTGAGGTTTGGGGTTGTGTTGAGGTGTTCGGAGGGCTCCTGGTTGGGTTGTGCTGTTTTGCAAACGGCTCATCAACTGGACACAAAATGCCTTGAAGCTAGTGCTATTTTATATGGTATGAAGATTGCATTGGAGTTTGTCTTCAAGAACGTGCTTGTGGAAAATGATAGCTTGAATGTGGTTCATGCGATCAAGTGGAAAAAAGGCCTTAATAATTTTCATTTACTTGTGGATGACATTTTAGATCTTGCTACTAGTTTTACTTCTATTTCTTGGTCTTTTGTCGGTAGGAATGGTAATAAGGTGCCTCATGTTCTAGCTCATCTCTCTCCTTGGGACTTATGTAGTAGAGTTTGGAGCTCAGACTTCCTAACTTCTATTATTTCTTTGTCGGCCGATGATTTGTTATTAGCTCCCTAGAAGCCCCTTTGAAAAAACCTTTGTCCTAAAATTTTTTAATAATACCTTTGCTACCTATATTTACATAATTTTTGCGAATTATTGTTGTAATATGTAAGAACAACATGCCCCAAGCTAAAACTTGGGAGTTTTTACATCATAAGCAACACACTCTCGCGATTAATTGAAGAAGCCAAGTTAATGATTCCGCAAGACCGTTAGTGCGTGAACATGTCCTATTAATCGTATTTAATCCTAGATCCTAGTGGACTGTACTCTTTATTAAAAGTATGAAGTAAACCTTACCATTGGGTTCAATCTTCACTAGGGATTTTTTTGGGAGAAATGATCCCATACCCCTTCCTCCACTTTCAAAGCCTCTTCCTTGTTGAGTTGGGTCGAGTTGACCTAGTCAGAGTTTCTGACTTGTAGGATAAGAAAGAACGAGACTATTTATTTGTGATTAAGTAAGCTTAGTAGGATAAAAAAGAATCAGATATATCATTTTTTGATTAGGTAAGATAAATGGCCCAAAGACCAACCTCTGCTAGGCTATTAGCAGGCATAGAAATTCCCAACTTATTGTTGGGGTGAGGATTCGAACCTTGGACAAAGCCCTGAAATTCCGAGGGGTGGTATTTCACTGAGCTACCACCTCCTTCTCAAAGAGCAAGTCTTTGTTTATCTACTCTCTTCTTTATTGGAAAATAGTCATGTTTTTACGAAATGGTAATGTCAAAAAATGGTAATGTCATGGAAAATATGTAAGAAAATGTCACAAACAAAAAAGGCAAACACATAAAAAGAAACTGTTGCAACATAAATATAAAGGTACAAATTAATATGTTAACAAGGTAGGTATCAGGCAGAAACAACTCTCTTTTAAGCTACCATGGGTCAAAAAGCAGTTCTATTGTAACATACTTCCAAAGAAAAGCATATATCAAGGAACATAACAAATTTTAGACAAAAAAAGTACATGGAACAAAGCATTGGTTTAACCATTTTCTTTGATCTAAATATTCTCGTTTTCCCACTTTCCGCAACATAATCACGGCTTCAACCAGATGGCCATGTATAATAGCAACAAAATGCTGGCGAGTTTATTATGTGCATCCAGCCTTCTAGTCTCGGAGCTTACAGTCCTAATAAACATAAGAAAAAACTATATCTCAGTCTATTGTAATGCAATCTGCATGAATATTCAGCTTTTTTTTTTTATTAATAATACAAAATTTTGGTTTAACGACCTTATGAAAGTGGGCATATAGTTAAGTTACGTGAGGGTCTTAGCCTCTTAGGGTGAGACGTGAGAAATGAGAAGTGAGAAGGTATTAGAGTTACACTTATTTTTACTTGTAGTTACAAATTCTTCTCACTTAGAATTACACCATAATTTTTTTTTTCCGAGTAGAGAAAAACAATATCTTTTATAAGGTTTTTTATTTCTTAGACTAGATCTACATTATTTATTAACTAGGTTTGAAGCCCGTGCGTTGCACGGGTTGTTGTTTATTTTATTTTATTGCAAATTTTTTGTTAATATTATTGTTGATTTTGTGTTGTTGTAAAATGAGATTTTTCAAGATCATTGTATTTACATACTTCCTCCGTTCTTTTTCTATTACAACAATTACCACTTTAGATAGTTTCATCTTTTGGGACCATTCCACTTATGGTAAAAAAAGAAACTACAGTTGACAATATTACATTTACTTTATGTTAATAAAACCATCATTAATTAACCGAATTGCCTTGTAAAGTTGCGTTTACTTTAATAAGGATTTATTTGTCCCCTATATATTCTAGTTAACTAAAGAGGTACCTCTATGCTAAACTACTAATTTTTTATTTCCTTAAAAACCATGTCCAAACCAATTGTTGAAGTAGAAAAAAACGGAGAAAGTATTTGTCATTATACTATAATTTCTAGATTTGTTATTTTGATATATAAATTTTATAATTTTTAATATTCAATTAAATATTGTAGCTAAGTCTATTATTAAATGGTATCCCAATAACAGGTATGACTAACAATAGCTAATACAGTTTTAACATGAATAATATGCGAATGATACTTTAAGTAAGTAGAGGGTTATAATTAATAGATGCAGGACATAAAGAATACTTTCTTAAAAATTGATAAGAATGACATGGCATGCTTAGGTGGAGCTCTTTATAATATTCTAAGGCTGTTTTATTTAAATCAAACTCTAATTTTTACATAATCCAAAACTCTAATATATATGTAACTTTATCGCTATATATTTTAGTTAATAAATTTTGTTGCAATACTATATTGTTTTAGTTTGGTTGAGTAAGGTTGAGGTTTTGAAAGATAATATGTTTAATCCTGTAAATTGGACCTATAATCAAATGTGATAATCATATATAATACGCTATACTTAATACTTATAGCCATTATTATATTTATCTAAAAAAAGACTAAATAATGTCCTACAATGCATCTAATTTAATATATTTTCATGAGTTGTAAAACTATATTGTAAATAGATCCTACTTTGAAGCATATTTCAAGCACTCTCCAATGGTAAAAAAATTATAATGTTTTAAATTAGGTAGCAAAAGTTAAATTCAATTTACACAATATAATAATTTAGATTGTTTATTCAAAACGCAACTCTAATTTCCCCCTATCCAAAACTCTTTTATGTATTTAAATATATGTAGAATTCTATTTTTTTTCAAATATTTAAAAAAAAAAACTAATGACATGACAATCTTAAGTGGCGGTCTCTATTTCATAAATTGTAGAACTATATTGTAAATGGATCTTATTTCAAAGCATATTTCGAGCACTATTTAATGGTACAAAAATTATAATATTTTGAATTAGGTAGCAAAAGTTATACACAATTTACATAATATAATAATTTAGGTTGTTCATTCAAAATGAAACTCTAATTTCTGCTTATCCAAGACTCTTTATATGTATTTAAATCTATGTAGAACTCTATTTTTAGAAAAAAATAAAAATAAAAATTAATGACATGACAATCCTACAGGGCGCTCTATATTTCATAAGTTGTACAACTATATTGTAAATGGATCTTATTTCGAAGCATATTTCGAATGCTCTCCAATGGTACAAAAATTATAATATTCCGAATTATGTAGCAAAAGTTATACACAATTTTCATGATATAATAATTTAGGTTGTTGATTCAAATCCAAACTCTAATTTTCGCTTATCCAAATCTCTTTATATGTATTTAAATCATCTAGAACTCTATTTTTGTAAAAAATAAAAATATAAATTGATGACGTGGCAATCCTACGTGGAGCGCTCTATGAGCTCGAAATATATTAAAAAAAAACTAATGACATGGCAATCTTAAATGGCGCTCTCCTTATCCAAATCTCTTTATATGTATTTAAATCATCTAGAACTCTATTTTTGTAAAAAATAAAAATATAAATTGATGACGTGGCAATCCTACGTGGCGCTCTATGAGCTCGAAATCTTGAGGAGCTCCCTAAGCTCCCGAAAAGTTCCTCCTTTATATATATATATTGATGAAAATTACATCTCTTCTCACTTCTCACACAAAAAAGCCTTCTCACATGAACTTGTTTATATACATACATACTAGCATTTTTTGCACGCGATGCGTGCTTGGATTTTTTCGAGACAAAAACTCGGTTTTCTTCGACATAAGTAAGAGTCAAAATTTAAACATTGGACATACGAAGTATAATTGTTTTTAGTTGCAAAATTTGATTGGTTTAGTCTCTGTCACTTAAGTCTCTCACCAGTCTTTTTTTTTACTTTTCAAAGTTAAATTCTATGAAGAAAATAGAAATTTATTGAATTTATTTATGATTTCTAATATTATAATTTTTTAGTTGATTTTTGAATCAAGTACACTACTTCATAGATTGTGAAGAAACTGGACACTTTGATTTCAAGTCAAGAATTGGGTGTTATGTCATTAAAAAATTTGACAATACATTTCTTTGATTTGATTGTTTGTTTAGCAAAAGGTTTGTCATGTCTGCATTTACATATTATGTCATATTTGTAATATAATATTTGTTAATGAAACTATTTCACTTTGTTAACTGATTGAATTTTACAGTTTTAATGTAATACGGAGTACTTAATTATGTATTAATTGATAAAATATTTGACTAATATAATTTTCATATTTACTTTGTTAGTATGAATGCGTTAATACTTGTAGACAATTGTCTTCATTTATGGTGGCTCAGTTATTATATAATCGTGTTCAACATTTTTGTCAACTTTTTTATGATATAATTGAACATGCATTCGAACATAAGAGTTGCTATTTTTTTTTCAACTAATTTGAAATAACTTGCAAGATTAAAAGAATTATGTACCTTTTTGGAAGTTCGTAAATCGCTAATGGACAAATGTGTGATATCCCCGTCGAAATCGTATGTTTTTCTCAGTTTTCAATTTGTATTGACATTGTAGTGAATTAGTAATTTTTGTGAGTATGTAATTGTGAATGGTTCTTGAGAACAGAGTAATTTGCAAATGAATTTTTGTGAATGTTTTTGTGAGTATGTATTGACGTTGTTGTAGTGTATTGGTTGTAGTTTGTAAGTGAATTTTTTAGTTTTTGTAAAGTTTCCTCATTTGAGTGATTTGTATAACGTAAATTATGCAATTCTATGATTTTAGTTGACTTGTGAGTGATTGTTATAATTTTATTTCCGGTATTTTTGTTTGAAGCCCCGCTTTGGTTTGTATGTGAACGAATTTGTAATTTAGAAAGGGAAGGGGGGTAAAATAGTTTCTTCATTCGGGGACACCATAGCTCCCCCCTTCCCTTATATAATAGATATATATATATATATAAATTTAATAAATACCAAAAAAATTCAAACTTTAGTTTTTACCACCACTCAATAGAATTCATCAATTCCTCCGTAGAGGTGGTAATATATTTTACTTGCCTTTTAAAACGTGACACGTAATTGATTGAGCATTTAATTAAAATCTTTGAATAGTCAATAACTTATTATTTACTTTTTTTATAAGATAATTATCTTTAAATTTGATATATACTTCTCAATAATAACTCAATTTACCTGGAAGCCGCATAGATACATTTACCATAGCCTGCAATAAAAATAGTCGCTTTAGTTTCATTTTTATTTTATTTCAGATAACAGAAAAAAGGAAAAAAAACATACTAGAGGAAACGCAAATCCGGGAATTTTATAATGGAGTATGATTACAGATCATAGAACCAAATTGACAAAGTCGAACAGTTACAATCAACTAGAATAATTAACTGGACCAAAATCTTCGTCTCTTCTTCCTCTCTTTCTCTCTGTTTGTTTGTTTCTTATTTTTTTTACATTATACCTACATTAATAAATAGATTTTTTGGCCCCTCAAAAAATAAATAAATAGATTTTTTGGTGTAAACTAGTGACTAAGCACAGTGACGTATCCGGGATTTATTCACAAGTGTTAGATATATATCATCCCAACAAAACCTTACTAACTAAGCTAGATGATATTTACACCTTTATTATTAAATAGATAAATCGTTATATATATACACACATACAGGGGCGGATCTACATAGTAACAAGGGGTAGCACGTGCTACCCCTGCTTTTTCAAAAAAATCGAAAAAAATCGAAAAAATTCAGAGAAACCTAACCAAACCTCCGCGCCGTTTCCTTTCACTATCTCAAACTTAAAGCTTCACTCTCACTCACTCTCTGTCAGTTTTTCTCGGAGATCTCGCCGGTTCTTCATCATCCTCCGCTTCTTCGCCACTAGTAGTTAATGCCCAGAAAACAAGCTGCTTCTAAGGGTAGTACTGATTTGAGGGGTAGGGTTGAGGATGGGTCATGAATCGGGGGTGATGAAGGTGGAGGTGCAAGACGAAGATTGTGAGGCAGAGAGTTTTACAAGGGTCAGGGATTTGAAGGAAGATAATGTGGAAAAGGGGTTTTAAGGTAATTGAAGATTTGAAGAGGGCGTTCGAAGATTGTGAGTTCTTCACTCAACATTCGTCGTCTCTTCGGCTTTCTTGTCCAATTTGGTAATCTTTTTTTTCTTCTTTCAGTTTTGTGTTCTTCTGATGAATTTTGATGTGATTGTTTATTTTTGGAATTTTTTCAACTGAAATGTTTGTGTGTTTTTCTTTCAGTTTTGTGTTCTTCCTGGATTCATTTTGTTTCTGCTAAGAAATTAAGGATTTTAATATGTTGTGAGATTTGATGTGGGCCCCAAGAAGGTACGCCTGAGCTCCGTTATCCGTACGCCGGAAACCTGCAAAACAAGGTTAGCCTACCCCGGGGTGGTCCCGGATCGCCCCTCCGACGCTCAAGTCGGTAAATGATTGAGGTAGAGAGAGAAAGTGATCAATGTAGAGAGAGATGCTTCTGGGGTTTGCGGCTTAGAATTGCTTACCCTTTGATTGGTGAGACAACCGCTATTTATAGAGGATGGGACCTCCAATAAATGAGGGTATTTTAGTCGACTCCGGTGGTGGAGGATTGCCTTCCCTGAGGTAGGGGTATTTTAGTAACTTTGCCATAGGTGGGCTGGTCCAAGAAATGGGCCCAAACAATTAGCCCCACGCCAAGTAATCGGAGTGAAAATCGCCATTTTTAGTGCGGTTGATTGGCGGAATGAAGTGTTCGCATTTTTGCCGATGTTGAGTGGGACGCAGAATTTTCATGCCGGATCGCGGTGGAGAAAATCTTCTGTCGCTAGGATTAACCAAGAACGGGCTGCTTGTGAATTCCCGAGTGGGTAGTGCTATAGTGTCCTTGTAGGTTGTCCGAGTGGCACACACAAGCCGAGCGACTCCCCTGCCGACCGAGTGCCCCGGCCGAGCGACTCTCCCTGGCCGACCGGGTTCCCTTGGCGAGTAGCCGACCGAGCGACTTTCTGGCCGGCCGACGGTACCCCGGCCGAGCGACTCCCCGGCCGAGCGACTCCCCTGCCGACCGAGTGCCACCGGCCGAGCGACTCCCCCGGCCGCCCGGGTTCCCCGGCCGAGTGCTTCCCCGGCCGATCGGGTGCCCAGTCGGCGACTTCCCTGGCCGACCGGGTGCCGTGTGGCGAGCGACTCTCCCGACCGAGTGACTCCCCCGGCGAGCGACTCCCCGCCGACCGAGTGCCCCTGGCCGAGCGACTCCCACGGCCGACCCAGGGTTCCCCGGCCGAGTGCTTCCCCGGCCGATCGGGTGCCCGGGTCGAGCGACTTCCACGGCCGACCAGGGTGTCGTGGCCGAGCGACTCTCCCGACCGAGTGACTCCCCTGGTCGGCCAGGGTGCCACGGCCAAGCGACTCCCACGGCCGACCGGGTCCCTTTGGGGCTGGGCCGAGAGTGGCCGAGCGGCTCTCTCAAGCCGTCTTTGGTGAGTCCGACCAGTGCCTCTGGTCGAGAGGGCGGCCAGGTGCCTTGGTCGAAAGGCCGACCGGGTACTCGAGGCGGGCCGGCCACCGCGGGCCTTTGAGGTTGGGCCGAGCCGATGCGTTGATCTTGGCCGACCGGGTACGCGAGGATGGCCAACCGGGGGTCCCATGGCCAAGTGGCCGAGAGGGTGCCCAAGCCGAGTAGGTCCTTGAGCCGACCGACTCCTTGAGCCGAGCGAGTCGGACGCCACTCGGATGAGGGCTAATGAGCCCCATCTTTGTCCGAGTGGGTGTCAATGAAAGACTTAGCTTCAATTTGGCTAAGTATAAGAGCAACTCGTCAAAGAGAGGGGTCTCCTATTGGCCGAGCGGGTCGGACGCCACTCGGATGAGGGGCTAATGAGCCCCATGCTGACCGACTGGATGCCAATGACGTACTTTGCTTGAATTTGGCTAAGTATGAGGAGCGACTCGGTGAAGAAGAGGGATCTCCCCTCGGCCGAGTGGGTCGGACGCCGCTCGGATGAGAGGCTAATGAGCCTCATGCGGCCGAGAGTGGGTGCCAATGACGTACTTAGCTTGAATTTGGCTAAGTATGAGGAGCGACTCGGTGAAGAAGAGGGGATCTCCCTCTTGGCCGAGTGGGTCGGACGCCGCTCGGATGAGAGGCTAATGAGCCTCATCTTGGCCGAGTGGGTGCCAATGACGTACTTAGCTTGAATTTGGCTAAGTATGAGGAGCGACTCGGTGAAGAAGAGGGATCTCCTGCGGCCGAGTGGGTCGGACGCCGCTCTGATGAGAGGCTAATGAGCCTCATGCTGACCGAGTGGGTGCCAATGAGGTACTTAGTCATACTTGGCTAAGTTTAGAGGAGCGACTCGGTGAAGAAGAGGGGATCTCCTACTGGCCGAGTGGGTCGGACGCCACTCGGATGAGGGGCTAATGAGCCCCACGCTGACCGAGTGGGTGCCATGAGCACTTAGTCGTACTTGACTAAGTGTAAAGTGGCTCGGTAGAGAGAGTACGTGGACTCCATGCCGACCGAGGAGTAGGACACCGCTCGAATGAGGACCGATGAGCCCATGCCGTCCGAGTGGGTGCCATGAGTACTTAGTCCTACTTGACTAAGTGTAAAGTGGCTCGGTAGAGGAGTACGTGGACTCCATGATGACCGAGGGAGTAGGACGCCGCTCGAATGAGGACTGATGAGCCCATGCTGTCCGAGTGGGTGCTATGAGCACTTAGTCGTACTTGACTAAGTGTAAAGTGGCTCGGTAGAGGAGTACGTGGACTCCATGCCGACCGAGGAGTAGGACGCCGCTCGAATGAGGACCGATGAGCCCATGCTTGTCCGAGTGGGTGCCATGAGCACTTAGTCGTACTTGACTAAGTGTAAAGTGGCTCGGTAGAGAGAGTACGTGGACTCCATGCCGACCGAGGGAGTAGGACGCCGCTCGAATGAGGACCGATGAGCCCATCTTTGTCCGAGTGGGTGCCATGAGCGCTTAGTCGTACTTGACTAAGTGTAAAGTGGCTCGGTAGAGGAGTACGTGGACTCCATGCTGACCTTGGGAGTAGGACGCCGCTCGAATGAGGACTGATGAGCCCATGTTGTCCGAGTGGGTGCTAGCTGATACTAGGCCATACTTGACCAAGTATAGAAGCGACTCGGCAAGGAGGGAGCTCCGTTGACCGAGTAAGTTATGAGGCTACTCGGATGAGGGCTAATGAGCCCCAAGCTGTCCGAATAGGTGCTAGGCGATACTAGGCCATACTTGACCAAGTATAGAAGCGACTCGGCAAGGAGGGGAGCTCCCGTTGACCGAGTAAGTTATGAGGCTACTCGGATGAGGGGCTAATGAGCCCCAAGTTGTCCGAATAGGTGCTAGGCGATACTAGGCCATACTTGACCAAGTATAGAAGCTACTCGGGAAGGAGGGGAGCTCACGTTGGCGACCGAGTGAGTTATGAGGCTACTCGAATGAGGACTGATGAGCCCATGCTGTCCGAATAGGTGCTAGCTGATACTAGGCCATACTTCACCAAGTATAGAAGCAACTCGGCAAGGAGGGGGCTCTCGTTGACCGAATGGGTAGGACGCCGCTCGGATGAGGACTAATGAGCCACATGCTGTCCGAGTGGGTACCATGAGTACTTAGCCATACTTGACTAAGTGCGAGTGGCTCGGTAGAGGAGTACGTGGACTCCACGTTGACCGAGGGAGTAGGACGCCGCTCGAATGAGGACTGATGAGCCCATGTTGTCCGAATAGGTGCTAGGCGATACTAGGCCATACTTGACCAAGTATAGAAGCAACTCGGCAAGGAGGGGAGCTCCCGTTGACCGAATGGGTAGGACGCCGCTCGGATTAGGACTAATGAGCCACATCTTTGTCAGTGGGTACCATGAGTACTTAGCCATACTTGACTAAGTGCGAGTGGCTCGGTAGAGGAGTACGTGGACTCCACGCCGGCCAGGGAGTAGGACGCCGCTCGAATGAGGACTGATGAGCCCATGTTGTCCGAGCGGGTGCCATGAGTATTTAGCCATACTTGACTAAGTGTTTGAGTGACGCCCGATTAAATTCTTGAGTGAGGTCATGTGACACTCCTCGAGATACCGAGGTAGGTCATGGGACGGTCCTCGAGATACCGAGGGAGGTCATGGGACGCTCCTCGGCACATTGGGGGCTTATGAGCCTCAAGTGGTCGAGGGAGGTCCTTAGCCTTATTTTGGCTTACTATTTGAGTGACGCTCCTCAAAATGCTGAGGAGGTGCCAATGAATATGTTTCTCGACTCGGGGAGTTTAGGAGCTCCATGTTTCCCAAGGAGGTTTCATGACACTATTCGAATATCGAGTACGTGCCAATTAACGATAGTTAGCCGTTTTTGGCCAAGTTAGTAGGACGCTCCTCTTATGACTGAGGAGGTGCTGATGGAGAAATTTTTGGACTTCTGAGGCTTATTTGCCCCATCCTTCCTCCTTTGAGAGTATTTATTTGTCCAACTGAGGGGTTCCAAGTAATTAGCCCCATGCTGGATGAACGGATAGGGTAGCATCATTCCTTCCCGAGGCGGTCGTCCAGCGAAAATCGAGAGAGACCCATGTTCGGGGGTACCCCGCTAGTCCCGAGAGGGGGGACTCGGGATTATGCATCGCTTCGAGTTAGGTGCCTTCATGTGTGGTTCATTTTCTTTGTCCAAGTTTGCTCTTTAGACCAAGGGGGGGGTCGTGCTTGGATGGAGGTAGCTCGCACAGTCAAGTTGATGGAGGTAGTGGATGAGTAGGTGCTTCGATGAGTAGGCACCTATGGTCAGAGTACATTTCTTGGCCAAGTTGGCATCCAAGGATGAGTGGGTACCTTGAATGAGTAGGTACTGGTGCATTTGATGAGTAGGCACCTATGGCCAGGAGTATATTCCTTGGCCAAGTGGGCACGGAGGATGAGTGGGTACCTTGAATGAGCGAGTACCGTTGATGAGTATGTGCCTTTGATGAGTATGCGCCTATGGCCGAGTACATATCCTTGGGCGAGTGGGCGCCCATGATGAGTGGGTACCTTGAATGAGCAGGTACCGGTTGGTGAGTATGTGCCTCGATGAGTAGGCACCTATGGCCGAGCACATTTCCTTGGCGAGTGGGCGCCAAGGATGAGTGGGTACCTTGAATGAGCAGTACCCGTTGATGAGTAGGTGCCTTTAATTAGTAGGCACCTATGACCGAACACATTTCCTTGGCCGAGTGGGCGCTAAGGATGAGTGGGTACCTTGAATGAGTAGGTACTGCGTTGATGAGTAGGTGCCTTTAATGAGTAGGCACCTATGGCCGAACACATTTCCTTGGCCGAGTGGGCGCGAGGATGAGTGGGTACCTTGAATGAGTAGGTACCGTTTATAAGTGGGTGCCTTTCATGAGTAGGCACCTCTGGGCCGAGTATATGTCTTGGCCAAGTAGGTACCTTGAATGAGTAGGTACCACCGATGAGCGGCGCGCCTTTGATGAGTAGGTGCGGCCGAGCCGGGACCGTAAACTTGAGGGTGCCATTTGTTTATTCCGGGAGGGGTTTTGCAATTCCGAGTCATTACACCCCTCTTTCGGATCGGTATTCATGAGTTTGTGTTCTTCGATACGAATTCTTCCGAGTGATAACATGTTTCTTGACAACCTTGAAGAGACGTGAGTAGCTTGCCTAGTCGAGTTGCCCTTGGAAGATCCTTCCCTTTATTTAGGTCCCAGTCGGTTAGGGCCGAGCATTTCGGGAGGGACGAATGATCTCTTCGTGACGAGTGGAAGCCATACCCATCGACTTTCTTTGGAGAGTTTGTTGAAGATGAGCCGCAATCAAGGTGACGTGCATTGCGATTACGGGTGGAGGGTCGGCTACTTATGTCGACCCGATCTTTGCGAGATGACCGACTTCGCAGTGGATTCTCCATTGGGGTGGAATCATCATCATTGGGATAGAGGGATAGCACCGTAGGTGCATATGGGATGCTTGAGCTCTCCCGAAACGGTTGGCTTGGGAGCGTGTCTTCTTGGTTGGGGCCATTGTTGAGCAACAATGAGGTGAGTTTTACTGAGTAGCAACAAGGTGAATCTTGCTGAGTGGTGGCGAAGTAACTTCTTGTACTATCCCCACAGACGGCGCCAAACTGTTTCCGCTAAGAAATTAAGGATTTTAATATGTTGTGAGATTTGATGTGTAACACCCCCAAAATCCATACACGTCCACGACTGCGTTGCACCGACTTCGGGAGTGTTACCGCCGCGGTGAAACGCAAGGCAAGATAAAATCAAAATGTCAACAACTCCTTTATAAAACTACATTGCAGCGGAAATAAAATATTAACTTCAAATTACAACTCAGGAATCACCATAGACCCCTTTTTATTCACACCATTAACTATTCATACTAATTGTTCTATAAGTTCAATAAAAACATTTAAAAGCTTATAAATCAGAACATATTCCCCGTATGCCAACTCATGCAGCAACACCAGCACACCTAGTCTGCTCCCCATTGAAGCATCAATGGTTCATTACAGGTCAACAAACAACACAATAACACACAATCAGCTATGCTGAGTACATAGTAAAGCAGTAAGTGCATACAAAGCATAAACAAGATAATAAGGATCATTCCTAGACATGATACTACCATAGCATTACATTCTTTATTTTTTTTTATTTAGTTGGCAGCGAACGGGCACCGTCATCTTACTAGAATCATACGGGCTACTGAATCCTTAATAGACAACTTGGTCTATTAGATGGAATGTAAACACGGTTTCGTTCCGTTCCACATCCATCACCTTAGTATGCATACCCCCAAGATCGTACGGAACCTTCCGCCTACTTGAGTTATCAAAATTTATAAGGACACTACTGTCGTCACAGTAGGCCTGCGTAGGAGTGTAGAACAAGTCAAACACTCCCCCCATTGTTCATTACTTGTAGGGAGTCCAACTACAAGTTATCGCCAATATCCTTCTTAATAAGATTCATTCATACAACATCGAACATATAATCGTTAAATTCTTAGGTACATTTCTCAAATTCTCTAATTAAAGCAATCTCTTGCAACATCCTTGTTACAACAATAAATCATATGCTTTCAATCCAATTCTCATTTCATGCTTGTATTACGATAGAATTACGCATACCAATAATAACTCATTCCAACTCACAAGTCATACAACAAGGAAATACATATAAATTTCCAATTGATTTCATGTTACCAAATAATCTCATCAATCAAAATCAACCACAGTTCCCTATCATGATTCTAGGTTATAATATAACAATCACAACCTAAACATGATACTAATATATCGAACTGAACTAGTACGCGTACGTACCTTGTAACGAAGAATCTTTGCTGACTATTAAAACGTTCCGCTTATGAAATTGGGACCTAATTGAATATCAAGGAATGTTTCAGTGCTAAGTCCTTGCTAATATTAGATAAAATCAGCTTACCCAACTGTACAAAATATGACGTTTTGGATATTAATTTTAACCGATCTTATTCCTTTTCTTCCTTTTCATGAAATTTAATAAAGTTAACATATTTAAACACTAGTTAATATGCTTATAAATCTGCTTTCTCTTTAACTTTATTTTATACTTTGTTTACATACAGCGACAAACTTAAACAATTATATATACGAGCATTATGAAAATCAGATTTGAGAAATAAGTTACATAGAGAATTAAAACATAGTTATAATCTGATTTTCTTTTACTAAGTCCATACTTTAATTATAATTATAGAAATTCATCAAGGATGCATAAGAATGCCAAAATCAGGTTTGATAGTTTAGTGTAATGAAGAAAAGGATGGAATTTTTTTTTTTTTTTTTTAACAACATACCGGAGACCACCACAACTGGCGGCGACTGAACACCACTCCGGCACGTCCACCAACACACGCGTGCTGCGGTTCGGCGAGCAGCCTCGCGAGTCTCTCGAAGCCTCGCACGCCACACCCGAGCCTCGACCGCACACCACCGCACGCCTACAGCGCTCGCACAACCCCCGTCTTCGTCGCGACTCGCACGACCACACTTGCTCGCCTCGACCCTCACCCTCACTCGCACACACACTCGAACACTCACGCACAACCTGCGCGCACCACTACTCGCCCAGCCTCGTCTAGAGCGACGAGATTCCTAGGTGGCGACGAGGGGGAAGGACAGGTGACGAGGGAGAAGAAAAAAAGAAAATCTTTGAGGGAGGAGGAGAACAGTACGCTGGGGAAGGAAAAGAGAGGAGAGAGAAAATCTTCTTGTGGTAAAAGAAAAGAAAACGGCTGGTGAAGTAAATTTAGGGTTTTCTTATTAAATTTTTTTTTTCCTCTCTTCCTTTTTATAGTATGAGAAACCTTAGTTTATTAGGATTCGTTTCCAAGTCGAATTATGACTTACTTAATAAAACCGAATTAGAATATAATTAGGTACCAAGGTAGGTTGTATATTTAAATTATAACTGTAGGCTTACTTCAACTATACTATACTTTACTTTCACTTCTACTTTATATTTTCTTATTTATAGCAAAATAACTCCAAAAATACGGAGTATTACAGGCTTCTCCCCTTAAAGAAAGTTTCGTCCCGAAACTTTGAGGTAGCCAGTCTTAACGACGAACTTTCGCGCTTCTAAGTCCCAAAATTTCACAAGCGTTTTCTCGTTTTCGCAATTCACATAAACAATAATACACATAAATAACAACTTAAACAAGCTTTAGGGGAAGCGCGAAATTCTATCGCATTCTCCCCCCCTTAAAAGAAAAGTTACGTCCTCGTAACTCGCCTACCTCTTGAAAAAGCTCAGGGTACTTCAGACGCATCGCATCCTCTGCTTCCCATGTGGCTTCTTCGGTATTCTGATTTCTCCACAACACCTTCACGATTTTGACGTCTTTATTCCTCGTACTACGCACCTTGTTGTCTAGGATCTTGATGGGTTTTTCCTCATAGGACAAGGATTCGTCTAACTCGACGTTTTCAGGTTCTAGGACATGCGACTCGTCAGGTACGTATTTCCGGAGTTGGGATACGTGAAACACGTTGTGAACCCTTTCTAACTCGTTGGGCAAATCTAAGCGATAAGCCACTTTGCCTACTCTCGCCAAAATCTGATATGGTCCTATGAACTTAGGGCTTAGTTTCCCTTTCTTCCCAAATCGCATCACTCCTTTCATTGGAGACACTTTCGGCGAAGACTTTTTCACCAACTTCATAGTTCTCTTCCCTTCGCTTCGATCCGCATAGGACTTACGCCTGTCTGTGCGGCCACTAATCTTGTCTTGAATGACTCGCACTTGATCAACAGTCTCTTGAATCATTTCGGGACCTAACACCACTGTCTCACTAATATCGTTCCAACACAAAGGACTGCGACATTTTCTCCCATACAACGCTTCAAATGGAGCCATTTTGATACTAGCATGATAACTGTTGTTATATGAGAACTCTATGAGGTCCAAATGGTCTTCCCATGATCCCCGGTATTCTAAGGCACAAGCTCTTAACATGTCTTCCAAGGTCTCGAATGGTTCTTTTCGTTTGGCCGTGCTCTCGTAGCCGGATGAAAGGCCTGTACTCATTAATAGCTCACTACGAAATGCCTCCTGGACCTTTTTCCAGAAATTCGAAAGGAATCGCGAATCCCGATCAGACACTATACTCGTGGGTACCCCGTGCAGTCGAATGACATGTTTAACATATGCTTTGGCTAGGGATTCCATACTCCACGTGTCTTTCATGGGTATGAACCTTGCAGTTTTGGTCAATCGGTCCACTATCACCCATATTGTGTTATTACCTCCCCGACTCCTAGGTAAGGCTACGACGAAGTCCATGGATATCGAATCCCACTTCCATGTTGGAATGTCAAGAGGTTGAATTTTGCCTTGAGGTCTCTTGTGTTCACTCTTTACCTTCTGACACGTCAGACACTTGGAAACAAACTCGGCTACTGCCCTCTTCATCCCAGGCCACCAAAACATCTTTTTGAGGTCCTTATATAGCTTATCCCCCCCTGGGTGGACGGAATAATTCGTATTATGACCTTCACTCATTATCTTTTGCTTCAACTCCTCACATTTTTGCGGTACACACCACCGACCCTTGTAGCGTATACTCCCATCTTCATGGATTTCAAACCCCTCTGCTTTTCCCTCCTTAAGTTTTGCTTTGACCCGCTCAAGTTTCACATCCCCAGGCTGACCCTCTCTTATTTCATCTAGAAAGTTGGGCTGAATGGTTAGGGCACTCAATAATTTTTCCACTTCCCCTTCATGAACCACCTCAAGTTGGAGTTTAGAGAATTCTTCACACAGTTTGTCAGTAACTACCAAGGTGTTCAGGCTATGGCTAGATTTACGACTCAATGCATCAGCAACAACGTTTGCTTTACCCTCATGGTATTGAATATCTAAGTCATAGTCCTTAATGAGCTCTAACCATCTGCGTTGTCGCATATTAAGGTCTTTCTGGGTGAAGATGTATTTGAGGCTTTTGTGATCGGTGAAAATTCGGCAAGTCACCCCGTAAAGGTAATGTCTCCAGATTTTTAAGGCAAAGACAATTGCGGCCAACTCTAGGTCATGTGTTGGGTAATTAACCTCATATGGTTTCAGTTGACGGGACGCATAAGCTATAACTTTCCCATTCTGCATAAGAACACAACCCAACCCATTCTTTGACGCGTCACTATAGACATCATATCCCTCATCCCCGTTAGGCAAGGCTAGAACAGTCTTGAGGTTAATCTCTCTTTGAGTGTTTGAAAGGCTTTCTCACTATCGTCGATCCGGTTAAACTTGCAATCTTTCTTCATCAAGTTAGTCATGGGTTTTGCGATCTTCGAAAAGTCTTTCACAAATCTCCTATAATAACCGGCTAAACCCAAGAAACTCCTTATATACGTGACATTCTTTGGGATAGGCCATTCACTCACGACTTTTATTTTTTGCGGGATCTACTGACACACCCTCCTTAGAGACGAAATGTCCCAAAAATGACACATTTTCCAACCAGAACTCACACTTTGAAAACTTTGCATACAGCTGGTTCTCCCTAAGTGTCTGTAAAATAAGCCTCAAATGTCCCTCATGTTCCTCCTTGCTTCTTGAATAGATCAATATATCGTCTATGAACACAACTACGAATTTATCGAGGTAGGGTCGAAAAATCCTATTCATGAGGTCCATAAAAACAGTAGGTGCATTGGTTAACCCAAAAGGCATGACGGTAAACTCATAGTGTCCATACCTAGTCCTGAAGGCAGTTTTAGGTATATCTTGGTCAGCAATCCTCAACTGATGGTAACCAGACCTTAAATCTATTTTGGAGAACATCCCTGCACCCTGAAGTTGGTCAAACAACTCATCTATCCTAGGTAACGGATATTTGTTTTTCACAGTGACATTGTTCAACTCACGGTAGTCTATACACAACCTCAAACTACCATCCTTCTTCTTCACAAATAAGACAGGAGCTCCCCATGGTGACATACTAGGTCTTTCTCTAGTAGTTCTTCTAGCTGGTTTTTCAACTCATTCATTTCTGCTGGAGCCATTCGGTATGGGGCCTTTGAGATAGGTCCAGTTCCAGGTACTAAGTCAACAGTGAACTCTACATCTCTCCTTGGCGGCATACCAGGTATTTCTTCAGGAAAAACATCCTGAAATTCGCTAACTATAGACACATCCTCAGGTTTTAATGGATCATCCTCAACCCTTCTCACAGAACACATAAATAGAGGCCATCCTTTGTTCATATAACCCTTAAGTTGCAAGGCATTGATTACCTTAATCCCAGGTTCCCGAGGTATTCTCCTATATGACACCCTTTTTCCCGAAGGATCTCTCAGTTCCACTTTCTGTGCATCACAGTCTATCTTAGCCTTGTACTTCCCAAGCCAATCCATCCCCAAAATGATGTCTAGGTTTGATAAATTAAACTCTATTAGATCGGAAGGAAAGAAGCCCTCCCCTATTTTCAGCGAGACATTCAGGAATTTCTTAGAGCAAGTAACAGTATCCCCAGACGGAATAATTATAGGCATAGAAATTGACTCAGACTCAACTAGTGCTAGAGTTCTAACAGTTGTATGGCCAATAAAAGACAAAGATGCGCCAGAATCGAACAATACTTTAACAGGAATTGAGTTAATAGAGAAAATACCAGTGACCACATCTCTTCGAGCTTCTTCTTCACTAGCCGTCATCATATACAGCTTCCCTTTGCCCTTATTATCATTGCTGTTGGTCACCTGATTCCCAGATGGTGCCTGGTTATTTGCATTAGTTGGTGGTTTGGAATAATTAGAGTTCCCTGACCCATTGTATGCGTTTCCACCATTCCCATTCCCATTCCCATTCCCATTCCTAGGCTTGTCCCCATAGTTCCCTTTCTTTTGACCATTGGAGTTAACCTTATTCTTCGAGTAGCACTCATACGCCCTATGCCCCAGTTTCCCACATTCACGACACTCCACTTTGTTACCCTCGCAATCTCTCCCAGGATGGTTGTTTGGGCACTTCTTACACCTGTACACACGCTCAGGTCTGCGGTTGTTGGTGTTATTGTTACGGTTATTGTTATTATGTTGAGTGTTGTTGTTGTTGGGTCCCTTACCAAAGTTTCGCTGGAAGGTTTGGTTGCTTTGGTTCCCCTGGTGCTTCTTTTCAAACCTTTGAACCTCGGGGTTTGGATTCTCCTTTCGTTTCTCCCCTTGTTTACCCCCTTCCTCTCGTTTCCTTATGTGCTCTGATACCAGTTTTGTAACACCCCCAAAATCCATACACGTCCACGACTGCGTTGCACCGACTTCGGGAGTGTTACCGCCGCGGTGAAACGCAAGGCAAGATAAAATCAAAATGTCAACAACTCCTTTATAAAACTACATTGCAGCGGAAATAAAATATTAACTTCAAATTACAACTCGGGAATCACCATAGACCCCTTTTTATTCACACCATTAACTATTCATACTAATTGTTCTATAAGTTCAATAAAAACATTTAAAAGCTTATAAATCAGAACATATTCCCCGTATGCCAACTCATGCAAAGAACACCAAAGACACCTAGCTGTCCCCCCATTGAAGCATCAATGGTTCATCACAGGTCAACAAACAACACAATAACACACAATCAGCTATGCTGAGTACATAGTAAAGCAGTAAGTGCATACAAAGCATAAACAAGATAATAAGGATCATTCCTAGACATGATACTACCATAGCATTACATTCTTTATTTTTTTTTATTTAGTTGGCAGCGAACGGGCACCGTCATCTTACTAGAATCATACGGGCTACTGAATCCTTAATAGACAACTTGGTCTATTAGATGGAATGTAAACACGGTTTCGTTCCGTTCCACATCCATCACCTTAGTATGCATACCCCCAAGATCGTACGGAACCTTCCGCCTACTTGAGTTATCAAAATTTATAAGGACACTACTTCGTCACAGTAGAGCACACGTAGGGAGTGTAGAACAAGTCAAACACTCCCCCATTGTTCATTACTTGTAGGGAGTCCAACTACAAGTTATCGCCAATATCCTTCTTAATAAGATTCATTCATACAACATCGAACATATAATCGTTAAATTCTTAGGTACATTGCTCAAATTCTCTAATTAAAGCAATCTCTTGCAACATCCTTGTTACAACAATAAATCATATGCTTTCAATCCAATTCTCATTTCATGCTTGTATTACGATAGAATTACGCATACCAATAATAACTCATTCCAACTCACAAGTCATACAACAAGGAAATACATATAAATTTCCAATTGATTTCATGTTACCAAATAATCTCATCAATCAAAATCAACCACAGTTCCCTATCATGATTCTAGGTTATAATATAACAATCACAACCTAAACATGATACTAATATATCGAACTGAACTAGTACGCGTACGTACCTTGTAACGAAGAATCTTTGCTGACTATTAAAACGTTCCGCTTATGAAATTGGGACCTAATTGAATATCAAGGAATATTTCAGTGCTAAGTCCTTGCTAATATTAGATAAAATCAGCTTACCCAACTGTACAAAATATGACGTTTTGGATATTAATTTTAACCGATCTTATTCCTTTTCTTCCTTTTCATGAAATTTAATAAAGTTAACATATTTAAACACTAGTTAATATGCTTATAAATCTGCTTTCTCTTTAACTTTATTTTATACTTTGTTTACATACGAATGACAAACTTAAACAATTATATATACGAGCATTATGAAAATCGATTTGAGAAATAAGTTACATAGAGAATTAAAACATAGTTATAATCTGATTTTCTTTTACTAAGTCCATACTTTAATTATAATTATAGAAATTCATCAAGGATGCATAAGAATACCAAAATCAGGTTTGATAGTTTAGTGTAATGAAGAAAAGGATGGAATTTTTTTTTTTTTTTTTTTTTTAACAACATACCGGAGACCACCACAACGGCGGCGAACACCACTCCGCACGTCCACCAACACACGCGTCTTTGCGGTTCGGCGGCGACCCTCGCGAGTCTCTCGAAGCCTCGCACGCCACACCCGAAAGCTCGACCGCACACCACCGCACGCCTACGGCGCTCGCACAACCCCCGTCTTCGTCGCGACTCGCACGACCACACTTGCTCGCCTCGACCCTCACCCTCACTCGCACACACACTCGAACACTCACGCACAACCTGCGCGCACCACTACTCGCCCAGCCTCGTCTAGAGCGACGAGATTCCTAGGTGGCGACGAGGGGGAAGGACAGGTGACGAGGGAGAAGAAAAAAAAGAAAATCTTTGAGGGAGGAGGAGGAAACGATCTGTGGGGAAGGAAAAGAGAGGAGAGAGAAAATCTTCTTGTGGTAAAAGAAAAGAAAACGGCTGGTGAAGTAAATTTAGGGTTTTCTTATTAAATTTTTTTTTTTCCTCTCTTCCTTTTTATAGTATGAGAAACCTTAGTTTATTAGGATTCGTTTCCAAGTCGAATTATGACTTACTTAATAAAACCGAATTAGAATATAATTAGGTACCAAGGTAGGTTGTATATTTAAATTATAACTGTAGGCTTACTTAAACTATACTATACTTTACTTTCACTTCTACTTTATATTTTCTTATTTATAGCAAAATAACTCCAAAAATACGGAGTATTACATGATGTGGGCCCCAAGAAGGTACGCCTGAGCTCCGTTATCCGTACGCCGGAAACCTGCAAAACAAGGTTAGCCTACCCCGGGGGTGGTCCCGGGATCGCCCCTCCGACGCTCGAAGTCGGTAAATGATTGAGGTAGAGAGAAAAGTGATCAATGTAGAGAGATGCTTTCTGGGGTTTGCGGCTTAGAATTGCTTACCCTTTGATTGGTGAGACAACCGCTATTTATAGAGGATAGGACCTCCAATAAATGAGGGTATTTTAGTCAGCTCCAGCTGGTGGAGGATTGCCTTCCCTAGAGGTAGGGGTATTTTAGTAACTTTGCCATAGGTGGGCTGGTCCAAGAAATGGGCCCAATCACATTTCATGAATTTAATCCAAATCAATCAGACCAACAAACTTTTTTCTCCATCAAGTGGTATTCCTCCTCAAAATCAAGAAGGTGAATTAGAATTTAGAAAGCTCAACATGAACAACTACTTTTAGGTAGTATTTGAATTTTATAACTTTCCAAATGTAATATATTATGAAGATTTTTTTTCCCCATATTTGATACATAGTTAGTAATATTACGCTACCCCTCACTCCAAATCCTGAATCCGCCCCTGCACACATACATTTAAACTTTTACGCCACTATGGACCACATAATGTAGCACCAAGTAAAACATACTTTATGGCTTAAAATGGGTCACATACTGCAAGAGAGGGTAAAAGTGGGGTGAGGGTAATATAGAGAGATAACCTTATTAGGCACAAAAAATAATGACGTCGTAGAAATGATTCGAATTTAAGCCTACTTTTTCCAAAAATGCTAGTTGATATACACTAATATGATTAATTAATCCAATATTAATTTTAAGAGTGATAAAGTACTACCTCCGTCCCTTATTGATATTTATATTTAGAATTTTGACACAATTTATAATTGCTTAAATTTTTTAATTTATTCCAATATATAAAAAAACATAATTATATGGGGTCTTATTTGATTCTTTCGATGATTACTTTAAGGGCATGTTCTCTTCGGCATAAAACAACCGAACTGAACTGAACTCCAACTGAACCGAATCGAACCGAATTTAACTGAACTGAACTGAACTGAATTAAATTATAACTAATTAGTAATGATTATCATTTAGGAACCGAAGCGAAGCGAACGAAGCCGAACGCATGCCCGAATTGAACCAAACCCGAAGCGGGCAAGCAATCGAATTGAACCGAGCGAACCGAACGGGCGAAAATAAGGCTGGGAGAAACAGGCCCTAACAATACCAAATTTTTATAATTTATTACTAATACGTAATTATTATATTAATATAAAAAATGTGAATTAAGTGACAAATCTGCATGTGAAATTAGAAATATCAATAAGGAACAAAGAGAGTAATAAAATAGAAAGCTACAATATAAAGTAGACAATAAAAATGTGTGTGGACAGACTCAAACCTACAACCACTCATTTGAGATACAAATACACTAACCAACTGAACTACAATCTTATATTGGTCTTTGTGTAAAAAAAAAAGTATTTCGAGACAAGATAACCACAATTATGGATTTTAGTATCTGACAAACAAATAAAAACTCACAATTACATCCCATTATCCCAAAATGACAATTTCATATGTTAAAACACAAAGCAAATAATTTGAATAAAATAGATTTATGATGAATCCTTTCTTTTTTAAGTATGATGACTCATTTAATCTATTTCATGACAACTATTCTTTTTAAATGACCATTAATTATATGTTTAGCTTTTATCATCATGTTTAATATTGTATTTGCTAGATCAGTAACAAAAATTGAATTCAATCTAATACTGCTTTTCAACTACAATTCTACAAGTGTATCAAATTGATTTATCATTTATTTGTTGTTGAAAGGTTTTAGTTTGGCTTTAACCAAGAATATATAGATAAATGTTTTAGTTTAGTGATTGTCGGGTAAACTTAGGATCTGATTTTTCTTAGTAATGGAAGATGACTAATTGGTTCAAGTTACTCTATTACGTACACTACTACAAGTCTACAACTATCATAAAATGTTGCGTTTCAAAATTATTTCATAATGGTATAAAATCTAATACCACACATTAGTAAATAAAATGATTTGGGCCATCAGGATGTTGCCCGGGTCAACAACTAGTTTATGAGTTAAAAAACATATAGCCACCATAAAATATATAAACAGTGTAACAGTCAAAGTATATGAATTAAAAAAAGAGGGGACTCGTATTGAAAAGCTGAAAGGAAGCTTATTTACGCCCAAACAAACAAATAAAAATAGGAAAAATTGATAAGAGCAGGCCCAACTATGGCCCCCCTTCCATAATACATCCCAACTTTGGACTATCCCACACAGGTCCCAACTTTGGGGTGTGCTTTACAAAAGTGGTCCTAGCAGGTCATCAACCTGCTACAAGAGGTAAACTTCCTAAGCCACCATCCTTACCATCCCTGCCACCTTCTTCCCCGCACTCCCACCCCTCCCCACCATCGAAACCTCCCTGTCGTGCCCCTGACGCCTCCCCCTCCCCCTAAAACCGCCACTATCTGACTCACTGTCGACGGCTCATCGGAGCCCCGTCACCCTCCCGCACGTCACTGCAACACCGACCTTCTACCTCCTTCCTCCTCTCCCCACGCAACTCTCTCTCTCTCTCTTCCCCATCCAAGGTCTACCACCAACCACTCTCAACCATAACCAACCACCCTCGAAAACACCACCAGCCATCCCCAAAACACCCCCATCCACCCCGAAACCCCCTAACCACTCCCACCCATCCACAACAAGCCCGAAATCCACCAACACCACCTCCAAAACCCATGCCCAAACCCACCAACACCACCCACAAACTCAGCAGCAAATTATAGTCAGGGGTGTTTAATTTCTAAATCAGCATCAAAATCAGTAGCAAAAAAATTACCAACATAGTGAAAAAGTTGAAGGCTTTGAAGTGGATTCATTTAAAATTTGAGAATTTCCCTCTTAGATTTTAGATCATTCCCTTCAATCAAATGAAGCTGCGGGTTCTCACTAAACGTGATTACCTTCCCCTTCCATGGCTCCTCTGAAAGCTCTGACAATAACAGTCCAAGAGCAGCACAAACCTCCATCGGAGTCCCGCAAATCGAACCCGAAACGACGCAAACAACCAGACAATTATTAAGTTTCCCTTCCTTAGAAAAATCCTCAACCATCCTCTTCCACTACAACTCTACAACCTCACCGCCATCCACCCTCCAAGACTGAATAACAAAAAGAAAATATACTACCCATCACAATTAATATTCAAGCCTTCAACTAAGCAACAATCTAACATAGGTAATTCATAAAACAAGCAGGGTCTCAAATTGTTCATTCAAAAAAGGCAAAATTTACACATGTTTAATCTAGGAATAATTAAAATGGCAAGAATCGTAATGAAATGGCGGTGGTGTTTGGTAGGCGCCGCGAAGATGACAGTGACGCGAACTTGGTGAGAGAGGAGAAAGGAAAGATGGTTGTGGGTGTTTCAGGGTGGCAAGGGAGGGGGTTGGGTTGTGGGGGTGGCAGGCCGGGGTTGGCAGGGAGGGGGAAGAGGATTTGGTGGTAGGGGAGGAGAGAGAAAGACTGAAAAAGGAGGAAGGAGGGGGGATTTATTTTTTTTTACAGGTTAAGCAGGTCACCCTTCTACTTGGACCATTAATGTAAAACACCCCCAAAGTTGGGACTGGTGTAGAATAATCGAAAGTTGGGATGTATTATGGAAGGGTGGCCATAGTTGGGTCTGTTCTTGTCAATTTTTCCATAAAAATAATAGTTAAAAGGAAATTAATTACTTGGGTCTTTCTTTGTTAAAGTAGCTGTTCCCCCAAAGTTGCAGGCAATGTCATTGTTTCCATTTTGCTGATAGTAGATGTTGAAGGCATAGGAAGCATGCGAGACCACCGTGTTAGGGTCGTAGCACGGTCCGCCGGCTTTGATCGGACTACAGTCGGCCTTGCCGTCACCACATGCCCAGTCTAGTGCAGTCTGTAGATCATTCTGAGTTACCACAGGAAGTGCCACACACCAAGATGTACCATCTAGGAACGTGGTGTTCCCTTCTGGAGGAGACAGAGTTGTGATCGGAAGGGTTGCTTCTTGCTTTTCTTGCACAGTTACATGATGCCCCATTGTGTACACTTCAAAAATATAATAACAAAACAGACAGATAAGTTAATAGAATAAGTCAGTCATTTCAAACATAGTAAAATATATGCATATTTACATATCACTAATACTGGATACTCCCTCCATTCTTATAATTAATTTAATAAAAAACTGTATATGGTTCATTTTTTAAAAATTTCATGTCTTAATTGAACAAATTTTGTCATATTCTTTGACATCATTATGAGATATATGTGCGTGTTATTTTACAAATTAAACTTTAGAAAATAGATTATTAATGTGGGACGAATTAAAATAGAATTGTTGCCTAGAATTTAAGAATGAACCTATTAATTCTTCGGTCTTGTTTATCTGTCAAAGCAAGTTTAATTTACATTCTACACCAACTTCCAACTTTTTTCTTGATCCTAGTAAAATAATTTTAATAATACTATAAATTTCTAGAATCTAAAAATTTCATAGCCTCGAGTTAACAATAGGTGTAGTTAACTGACGAGTAACTCATCAAAAAATATGACAAAAAAAAAAAGAAAGAAGGGTAGATGAATTTTCAATCCATTGTGTAAAGCATACTACTATATTTGTAGAGTAGCAAATTAAAGATTTGTTATGTTTCATGCGCAATATTGCTAAATGAATTTCTGAAATTCAAGTATACAAATTATAAAATGAATGAAATATATGCACATCAGAGACAAAATTTGGTAATATAGTATACATATAATTAATTATCAAGAGAATGAAGCATACCTAGAAAACATCCTATCGTCCACAAGGTGTAGCAAAACAAAATTCTTCTTTTCATGTGTAGAGATATCTATTGCACTTGCCACCTTTCTTCAGAGGAAGCCAATATACTTTTTGTTTATCATTACACGCAAATACTAAAAGAGGAAGAGTGAAATGATCAAGAAAAACTACGGCAGATGGGAGGTAAAATTATGAGCTTTAGTTCCTTCTTCTTTTGATTGAGATTTGAGAAGTAAAAATACAGAACTTAGGAGAACGAACTAGTAATGAAGGCAATAAGCACCTGAAGAATCAGAAGTTTCTTGTTGCGTAGATAATCACTTTGAAGGCTAATCAATACTCTACGTATTAAACTAGTATTAGCTCTACAGTTACTTGATTTGATGAGCTATAGCATAACGTTTGCTTTTATTGATCGACTGATATATATTTTGACCTAGTGGTGTCAAACTGGCTGGGTTTGGGTTGACCCAACCTAGGTTCTAGTCTAACCCACTTGGGTTGGGCCAAAGTCAGGTCAATTCATGGCTGAGTAAGGATTAGGTATGGGTCGGGTATAATCGATTTCGGTTAACCTTGGGTCGGATGCAAATGGGTTTGCGCGAGTGAAGTCGGGTTTTGTTTGGACCTGGGTTAGGTCGATTTGTGTGTTGAGTAGTCCTCAGGGTTGGGTCGAGTTGGGTTTGGATGAACTTGGGTTGGGTCAAGTTGGGTTTCGGATTGACTTGAGTCGTTTCATGTTGGGTCTCGGATAGACTTGTTGGGTCAAGTTGAGTTTGGGTAAACTTAGGTTGAGTCAAGTTGGTTTCATGTATTATAGGCGTGTAAAAATCATGTTTGCCTACATAATTTTTACGATTCGAGAATTAAAGAGTTGCCAATCAATTTTCAACAATAACTAGAGCTGACAATTCCTGATCCGACCTATAATATGACTCGAACTCGACCCAAAGATATTAAGAGAAACCAAAATCGAACTCAACCCAATTTGACCAATAATCATATTATATCGAAACACTACTACAAATATGTGCAAAGGAATCACCCATAAGAGACCTCATTGATGACATAAGTGATTATTTAGCAAAACACACCTAATTTGTTAGAAAAGAGGTCTCTTATACTATGATAGAAGAGACCTACTTTTTGAAAAGATGGTCTTTTTGCACCTCCTCATAAATTTCAAATATCAAAGAAAGCTCCTATTCCTATCAAGTGGTTATTTTCGTTTCTAAATATTTTTTTAAAAAATTGATTCCTTCTACTGAAAAATTGGTTATTGTGCATATAGTAATTTTTCCTTATTGGTTATTGTGCGTATAGCAATTTTTCCTTAAATAAAACAAGAAAAACATTAACATATATACTATATTTTTTGGGTTAGAGGGGGCAATATATTTTGCATTCTATTATAAGGAAAACCCTAGGTAAGCAAATTTTGAGCACAAATCGCCGGAGCATGACGTCCTATTTAGACGTAATTCCTTCGTCCAAAATTATTTCGCCTTCTACTGTCCTCCAATTAATCTGCTCATCACCGACCAAGAGTACTCATCATCTTCGTCTTACATATTCTCGCTACTCCGATTTCAGCAAAGGATATCAATTTTCATGGTAGATCGACTTTTTATCACCATTTTTTGGTTAAATTTTTGAGAAATTGATTCTTGGGGTTTCGAATATGTGATAGTCGGAAAAGCTAAGGATAATTATATGAGGCAATATATTATGCAGATCGCTTTATTTCTCATCTTAGTCAGGTGCTTTGGGAATTTTTGTTGTTATTGTATTTGCTGGAATTGTGATTTTATATAGTTTTCTAAATGTTGTTATTGTATTTGTTGATGAATAGTGGCTAGATTTCTGCTACAATATTATATGTGTTACTGCTGTCATGTGACAATTCAATGGCTAGACATTCATATACTTCTGAGTGCCTCTTATTTTGGTTTCAATCATGAGAGATGTTTGTCACAAGGTGCAGCAATGAAGAACGTCCATATGGGTTGTCATTTGATGGCAATTGTTATTGGGGTTCTTGTTATGGAAATCATTTGTCTAGATTCAGTTACTTGTTGAAGCAGGAATGTGAAAGTATCCAACCAAATTTTGTGTAGAGAAGCTTGTAATTGGTATTATTGCTTCTAATCCTTCCTAACGAGGTTCATCATTTGTCCAGTTTAATGGAGATGTTTCTTGAGTTTAAGGTTTGTATTTAGGATTCGAACTTTTTATTATTTTTTTTACTAGTTGATGTCCCGCCGTTTGAAATACACTTATTTTTTATTGATTATCTAGTTCAAGTATGTTTCACTAGAGTTTATAATTTATCTGTCCTTTTTAATTAGCATTTATAGTTCAGTTATTAATGTAATTTTGTTCTTTTTTTATTTGCGCAGATGTAATTCATTTGGAGAAGTTTTCCTCAAACAACCTGCTCAAGATCAAATTCAAGTATTTAAAGTTATTACTTGGTTGGATGACATAGATGTAATAACTAGTGTTTAGCTTACTTTAGAGTTTTATTATTGCTTGGTGTACCTAGATTTTCATGTAGTTTTTTTTATTTTGTTTTGACATCAAGGATTTTTATGTAGTTGGTGCTGTATATTGGTGTAGCTCTGGACTAGTAAATTTCTCGTAATTTCAATGTGAAACAAATTTTTAAGAATTCCGGCACTTCTCTGAATGATTTTTTTGATTATGCTTTTATCAATAATTACAAAAAAAGCTTAAAATAAAATGGAATATATGCAAATTTTCGGGGAAAACAAAAGCCGACGTAAACCGTTGCTATAATTATATATGTTGAGCTAAGAGACCACCTTACGAAAATAAGTGGCCTTTTTAGTGGAGCTAAAGAGATCACTAATTTGCCAAAGTGGTTTCTTTGTAGAATCAAAGTTACCACCTGATTCGTATAATTGGTTTCTTTTCCTTCTTTCTTAGTTCTTCCATCAAACATGTAAGTGACCACTTATATAAAATAGTGGTTTGTTTCTTTTATTTAAAAAATCACCTCAAAAAAGTGGTCTCTTATACAAAGAGACCGCTGAGCTATAGACCACCTCTTTGATGGTTTCTAAGGGGACTTTTAGGTGGTCTCTTTTTGCACTTTTTTAGTAGTGAAATCTTAAGTCTACACTATTTTTTATATTAGTTTTTCCCGAAAACTGATTGGCGATTCTAATTCGAACCAAAAAATTTAATATTTGGTAGGCTAAAACATGATTTCATACACCTACAACTAGGTAATAATTTGCAAGAAATTCGGTTAATCCTTCAAGAAGAAAAGGTGAGAGCAAACAATTTGATTAGCATGCAAGGTTTGAGAAATTCGTCATATTGAAAATAATGATTGTTTCGAAATTCGTTTATCTTGTAAATTGTTTAGAGGAAATTCATTTATCTTGTAAAGATAATTTGGAGGAAGTTCGTTTATCCCGCAAAATAGTTTGTTGAAGGTCGAATTTGTCGAGCTGGTTCTTCCCATTATTTTGCACAAAACATTTGCTTCGCAATATTAGGTTTTCTTCCTCTTAGGAGTTCATGAGGAGTTTTCTTCAATTTAGATCTCAAAAGAGATCTATTCAATATATAACATCATGAAGTGTTAACAACTTCTCCCCAAAAGTTCATAGGGAGACCACTTTCAATCATCATTGTTCTGGCCATGTTTTCAAGAGTCTTGTTCTTTCTTTCAACCACACTATTTTACTGAGGTGTTCTTGGGGCAGAGAAATTATAAACAACTTCATGCTCTCTACAATTCTATAAAACTAGAATTCAAATTCGGTACCATGGTCAGATCTTATGGCAATCAGTTGATGACTTATCTTATTGTGGACCTGTTTCACTAAAGCAACAACCTCACCATAGGTTTCATCTTTTGAAGAAAGAAAGATAGTCCATGTATATCTAGAATAATCATCAACAAGCACACAAATATATCTATAACCATCTCGACTTTGTACACGCATGGGACCACATAAATCAATGTGTAGAAATTCGAGAGGTTTACTAGTACTCATCTCATTGTTTGGCTTAAGACATGTTCTGACCTGTACTGTTTTCCCTTGACATATTTTGAACAAACCTTATTAGCTTCAAACTTAATATTAGGCAAGCCTATCACTAAGTTTTGAGACCTAATAAGTTTGTTCATGAGTATTAAGCTAACATGCACGAATCTTTTATGCCAAAGCCACTGGTTATTCTCAGAAACAACTCTAAAACAAATGGTCTTGTTCTCAGGAATATGATTCAGATAAGTAATGTAAACATCATCTCTCAAATTCCCTGACAAACAAGCTCAATTATTTGAGCATTTACTATGAACAAAGATCAACTTGAAATCCCACTCTATTTCCTTTGTCACATAGGTGAGAAATACTCAAGAGGTTATGTTTCAAACCTTCAACATAATAAACATCATCAATTGAATGAGAGTGTGACTTACCGACCTTATTTGTACCTTGGATGGCTCCTTTACTGTTATCTCCAAAGGTGACACTCCCACAATCATAGGCTACAAGTGAAAGAAATTGATCTTTATCCCCGGACATGTGTCTTGAGCAACCACTGTCAAAATACCAAAAGGTATCTTTCTCCAGCTTAGCCTACAAGAAGAGTTCAAACGTTAATTTTGGGAAACCAAACTTGTTTGGGTCCCTTTCCAAAAACAACTGACTTAAGCATGTCTTTTCTCGCCCATACTTGCTTAACATGCTTACCATTTTTGGAAAATACTTCGTTTCGTAACCAAGCATTCCTGCAACTTGTGCCCATTCTTACCACAATGATAGCATAGATGCATATCCTTTGCAAGCATATACTTACCTCTTTTGAATTCACTTATCCAAGTGGTTTCTCGGGGGTAGAAGTTGGATATGATATAACTAAGACCGGTTTTACCTCCATTTCATCCCATTGAGGTGATTATATCTAAGGTACTTCTGGCATGTAGTAGTCTATTGACATGCTTTGTCCAATTTTCAAGTTCATTTTCTTTGGTTTTAAGTATTTGGTACAAACAGTCGATCTTACTGTTTGCAGTAGTGAAATTCGAATTTAATTTTTCAAAATTCCGTTTTTTACTTAGAAACCAATAACTCATTTTGCATGCCAACAGGACAAACATGTGTTTCCCTTTTTGAGTTGTTGCAATTCAATTTGCAGATCACAAATCTTTGTCTTATAATCATCAACTAAGTGGCACACATCCACACTAGGAACATCATTAGAAACAATTGTGTGAGAAGCTTTAGTTAGAACAAATTCTTTATGTAATCCTTCAACATCATCAATCAAAAGATTGAATGCATGCAACAATTCATATTTACTTAAAGGTTTTACTCTAACTTTAGCTTCTTCAAAATTAAAAGAATCATTCAAGTCTTTTGACAAGTTAAGTGGAGAAATAATTGAATCTTCTTCACTATCACTAGAAACTTCCACATCCTTTTTTAGTGAAGAGAATTTAACTGATTCTAACTTAACTTTACATTTATCTAAAGATACTTCCAATTCAGCAATTTAATTCATCTTTTAGATTGAAGTAGACTTTTTCTAGGTGATCACAACTAGCACTAGCAATGTAATCCCCCGTATTTTTATGAATTTTATAAATATATTTTAATATACAGTTATGTATATTTTAATATATTTTAGCATTTTAATGATTTATTTCTTCAAAGGTTGACTATTGGAAAGTCAAAGGAAGTATTTTAATAATTTATTCAAGCCAAATATTTTATTAAAGTCATGCTTTGAAAGTACTTGAAATGTTTGAAATACTTATTGGATTTGGAAAAGGAATTTTAAGTGGGTTGAGGAGCCCAAACACTCTTAGATCTGGAAAAGGATTTATAATCCTAGCCCATTTACCTTTTTCCTAAGCCCACAAAGGGGAAACTATAAATACCCCATAAACCCCAATTTTTACCCACACACAAACTTTCTCTCTCCTCCCTCTCACAACCGGCGCCCCATTATTCTTCTCTCTCTCTCACGTTTTTCTCCTTCTTCCTTTCTTCTCTTCCAAGAAACGATTTTTTCCTCAACAAGAAACCTTCCTCCTTCACTTCGAACCACCGCCGACCACCGTGAGTGCCGCCTGCTGCTGCCACGTCACCCAGCCGGCGCCTTTTGTCCTATTTTTCCTTTGCTTTGGTTTGTTTCTTTTCTTCCTCCTCAAGTTTTATTCAAAGATTGTATATTTAGGTTTTGTTTTAATTAGTGTATGTTTAAAAGTTATAAGTTGATGATTTATTTTTGAATCTAAGTTATATAATTTGTGTATTGATAAAATAAAATTCAGATTTGCATATTTGAGTTTAAAGTAGATTTTAATTATCAAAGCATGAATTTTTAGGGTTTTGAAAGTTAGAAAAACCTAGTAGTTTATTATAAGTTATGAACGTTATTGCCTTTATGTTTCTAAACATGTTTGAATGTGTTTTAAGGGAGTTTTAATTCATGTTATATTGCTGGAAATTTAAAGGAAGAATTTTTAAGGTGTTTTATGATGGATTTTAACCACTAGTGTAGTGAGAATTATGCTAGGAGGTTTAATAACCAAGTTTTGTTATTGGGAAAGGTTTAAAACATGTTTAAGAGAGTTTAAAAGTATTTTATTATTGCTGTAAATTCATGAAGGTTTGATTGTGGATTTATATTGGTTATTTCACTACAAGAAAAGTCGATATCAACGACTGCTTACAACCATCGTTGATAAATAAAAAACCGTCTCTGAAAAATCAACGACGGCCAACGGTCGTTAACAAGCCGTCGTTGTATCGATGGTCGCTGATATGGGAATCAACGACCGTCTGACCATCGGTGAAAATATCAACGACCGTTTCTAGACAAATCAGCGACCGTCACCCAAAACCGACGTTGACTTTATGTCAACGACTGTTATAAACAGACGTTGATACAACGACGGTCTTTAACCGTCATTGTTTCACCGACTGTTAATAACCGTCGTTGTTTCAGCGACTGTAAGAAACCATCGGTGTTTCCGCGACTATTAATAACCGTCGTTGTTTCAGTGACTGTTGACAACCATCGTTGTTTCACCGACTATTAATAAGCCGTCGCTATTATTCTCTAGCAGTCGTTGAAATTCAAGTTCATGGCAGCATACATTACCTTACAGCGACTGCCTAGCCGTCGTTGATTCAATGTTTAGCCGTCGTTATTTTTAAAAATTACGTTAATTTAAATATTATTGTTCGAAATTATAATTAAACCTGTACCTGCACAGCTGCACCTAAATATACTACACTAAAGCTGTTCCTCCACATTTAATTTTTTCAATTACAAAAATATGCAATTTTGATATATATTACAATTTGAGCAGATACTTATATAATTACATGAAATAGATTAAAATTATGTACACAAAATAGATCCCGGTGTCGGGAAATAAAGTAGAAGTCGGGTTCTACAAAAATATATATCGACAAATCTAGAAACTAATTAGCTAGATGCCGATAAATATAGACACTAAATGTCTATAGTTAGACAAACTACCTAGATTAAATATATGTATGCAAAATAGATCCCGGTGTCGGGAAATAAAGTAGAAGTCGGGTTCCAAAAAAAATAATCCGACACATCTAGAAACAAAGCGAGATGCCGATAAATATTGACACTAAATGCATATAGTTAGACTAACTATATAGAAACTATAAGTTAGTTACCTAGTTGCGAAAACCAAAAAAACTACACTGTCAAGGGTGTCTCTGTAGCACTACCGCCACCACCAAACCCTGGGTCATCTTCTGGTCTGCGTTGTGGAGGGGGGCCTGGGTCGCAACCTGAGAACATGTGGCCGAAACTAGACATGTTCCTCATCATTTCCTCTACGAGGGCCTGGCTTGACTCTTCCACCCGTGCTGCGACCCTTGCCTCCACCTCTTGCATCCGTGCAGCGACCTATGCCTCCACCTGCGCCTAAAGCTGAGAAAAAATGGACGGCTCATATGGTTGTGAAGAGCCGCCATCTCCTCGCCCTGCTGAAGAGTTGTAGTACAAATGATCTCCCTGACCCAACCCCTGCACTTTTCCTCTGTTCCTCCCACCAACTGTCTCCCAATACAACAGATCAGGGTTCGGCTGTGACCCCTGAGTGGTACAATAATCCAGCTTCTTATTGTATGTCTCCTGCATTTGGTTAAATGTACTCATATTCAAGTAATATAAAATGGCCTAAAATGCCCTAAAATGGCGTATATTTAGTTCTAACATGGCTATATTTTGTATTTTCAATGAAAATTACTAATAAATACATGAAACTAACTATCTATATGATGTTTGAGGTATTTATAACTTAAGCTAACTTAAAACTACTCATATTCATTCATTTTCAAGTAAAATGGCCTCAAATGCCCTTTATTTGCCTATATTTGGTTCTAACTTGCCTATATTTTGTATTTTCAATCAAAACTACTTATGAATACATTAAACTAACTATATATATATGATGTTTGAAGTGTTTATGACTTAAACTAACTTCAAACTACTCATATTCATTCATTTTCAAGTAAAATGGCCTAAAATGCCCTAAAATGGCGTATATTTAGTTCTAACATGGCTATATTTTGTATTTTCAATGAAAATTACTTTTAAATACATTAAACTAACTATATATATGATGTTTGAAGTGTTAATAAATTAAGCTAACTTCAAACTACTCATATTCATTCATTTTCAAGTAAAATGGCCTAAAATGCCCTCAAAAGGCCTATATTTGGTTCTAACTTGCCTATATTGTGTATTTTCAATCAAAACTACTTATAAATACATTAAACTAACTATATATAGGATTTTTTAACTATATATATGATGTTTGAGGTGTTTATAACATAAACTAACTTCAAACTACTCATATTCATCCATTTTCAAGTAAAATGACCTAAAATGGCCTCAAAAGGCCTATATTTGGTTCTAACTTGCCTATATTTTGTATTTTCAATCAAAACTACTTATAAATACAATAAAATAATTAACTATATATATGATGTTTGAAGTGTTTATAACTTACTGTAACTTCAAACTACTCATATTCATTCATTTTCAAGTAAAATGGCCTAAAATGCCCTTTATTTACCTATATTTGTTTCTAACTTGCCTATATTGTGTATTTTCAATCAAAACTACTTATAAATACATTAAACTAACTATATATATGATGTTTGAGGTGTTTATAACTTAAACTACTCATATTCATTCATTTTCAAGTAAAATGACCTCAAAAGGCCTATATTTGGTTCTAAGTTGCCTATATTTTGTATTTTCAATCAAAACTACTTATAAATACATTAAACTAACTGTATATATGATGTTTGAGTTGTTTATAACTTAAATTAACTTCAAACTACTCATATTCATTCATTTTCAAGTAAAATGGCCTCAAATACCCTTTATTTGCCTCTATTTGGTTCTAACTTGCCTATATTGTGTATTTTCAATCAAAACTACTTATAAATACATTAAACTAACTATATATATGATGTTTGAGGTGTTTATAACTTAAACTAACTTCAAACTACTCATATTCATTCATTTTCAAGTAAAATGGTCTAAAATGACCTCAAAAGGCCAATGTATAGTTCTAACTTGCCTATATTGTGTATTTTCAATCAAAACAACTTATAAATACATTAAACTAACTATATATATGATGTTTGAGGTGTTTATAACTTACTGTAACTTCAAACTACTCATATTCATTCATTTTCAAGTAAAATGGCCTAAAATGCCCTTTATTTGCCTATATTTGGTTCTAACTTGCCTATATAACATTAAAAATAACTATATATATGATGTTTGAGGTGTTTATAACTTAAACTAACTTTAAACTACTCATATTCATTCATTTTTAAGTAAAATGGCCTCAAAAGGCCTATATTTGGTTCTAACTTGCCTATATTTTGTATTTTCAATCAAAACAACTTATAAATATATGTTTAGAAGTATGTACCGAGATTTGCTTTGCTTTCTTGTTTGCTGGAATTTCTCCTTTTCCAGGAACAGTCTTTAAATGAGTCTTCAAGAACAACTCGGGAGCGGTAGGGAGTACTCCTCCTCTACTCTTTGCCTGTACACATTGTTGAACAAAGGATTTATTTTTTACTTATACCGAAAATGTCATGTAAATTAAACTAAGTAGTAGATATGAAACATTTTTACCATCTTTCTAGCATGCTGTGCCGCCGAAATAGAACCCTGAAAGTGTGACGGCTCAATTGGATTAGTCAGGGAGCCACCTCTTCGGTTCTTCTATGCCTTTTCATCCAGAAACGCGGGCTCTTCACTTCTCTTCTTCAAGTCTTCGTAGATGGTCTCCCCCAACCATTTTGGCCTTTCTTTGGCTTTCTTAAGCACCCAGTATCGCAAGTCTCTCAGACGATATGAAGCTTTTTTCTTGTAAGCCTTCCTCACTAGGCCATCTAGCTCAGGAACCCATTCGTAAAGACCCTTTAATCAAACATTAAACCAAGTTATTAATAAACTAATATAATCAATTTCATTCTTCATAATTCGATTCATACATACTGTGAAAATGTTCCACCAATGCGTCTTTGTTGCACCATCTACCTCACTGTAATTGAACCAAGGTTTTCGAAAATGGCCCTGGAAAATGTCAGTGATGGACCCACTAACCTTGTTATCATCAAACCTGAATTGAAAACCAAACAAACACGTGAATTGTGAATATCATTTCATACAAATATCATGAAGCATATATTAGCTTACAAACTTACCACAATCCAGTAGGGCTTAAAACCTTTTTTGGTACACGGTTCGAACCATCACCTTCCTCCATATGAGTGTTCGGAGTCTCCGGTACGTGGTTACCAAAGTCACGTGCTTGTGAATCATCTCCCTGTGTCTCTGAGATAGGGTTCTGGCTTTCTTCTACTTCTGGTGACTGAAAAAGCTCCATGGTAATCAAATTCCCACGACCTTGGCTTCCACCTAAGTCATCTCGACCTCCGCGCCCCTTAGGATTAGACATGATAACCTAAAATGAAAGAAATTAGAAAGCGCAAGATTAAACAAAAAAAATGAAATAAATTATAAATACATTAAAGTATGAAAGGTGTAACTTCGAGTCTCTCGTGTCGAGCTAGTGGTGCTTGCTAGTTGCTACTATTAATACATGTTGAGTTGCTTGCTAGTTGCTAGTTGCTTGCCTGCACTTCCCACCCCCCGCCGCCCCCGCACTCCCCGCACTCCCCACCCCCGCACTCCTAACCCCTTGCGCCCCCGCACTCCCCCCCTTCACCGACCCCCTGCACTCCCCACCCTCTCTACGCCCCCGCACTCCCCGCACTCCGCACCCCCGCACTCCCAACCCCCTGCACACCCCCGCACTCCCCACCCCCGCCCCGCCCCCACACCCCGCACCGACCCCCGCACCCCCACCCCTGCCGACCCCCACCCCCGCCCACCCCCTACACTCCCCACCCCCGCACCGCCCCCGCACTCCCCCCATTCACTGCCAACTACTTCAGTAAACCAGAAGGCATTAACAAACTAACAGGGGACATACAACTAACATCAAAATACGATCACCAAACAGATGCACTTCATTAAAAAAAGGATGAAGAAAGGAAAATCGAGAAATCTTCACATTACTCTATGTTGAGGCAGAGAATTCGGACAAACAATACCAGAATGAATAAATGGAAATGTCATAACTAGTAATCTTCAACATTTCATTACAAAAGTCACAGATTTTAATTGAAATGTTGTCCTTAATACAAGCTATGATATACTAAAACAAATCAAAGTGAATTCCCATCCTCGCTTAGTTCATCATCACTATCGTCATCCCAAAAACCATCATCGTCATCGTCATCATCCTCGCTTTCTCCAGACTCGAAACTAGACTCTTCTTCATCATCACCTGAGGGGGCTTCGAACAAAATATCTTCATCATCTCCTTGAACACACTTGACATCATTACCCCCTTCATAATCGGGAATATCATTTGGATCACAAAGAGTTGGAGTCCCAGCACTTGTCTCCTGAAGGAAGTCGAAAACAACGAGAGCATCAATCACAGACCTTGCCTTTGTCCTAAACACAGCCCACCATTGAGCACGATCTCTTTTCAAGCTTGGGTACGGTGCGAAATATACTTGGCTAACCTGGTATGATAGCACAAAGGGATCAAATTTGGGGTATTTCTTGGTGTGGTTGACTTCAACTAGCTTGTATTGATCGATGTTCATTCCCCTGACATTGTTCATCCAATTGCACTTGAACAGAACAATGCTATATTGCCTAAGGGCACCAGTAAACTTCAATTCTATAACATCATCTAGAATCCCAAAGAAATCACTCCCTTCGTCATTAGACACACACACTCCATAATTCATGGTGGACTTGTGTTTGCTTGATCCTTTTGTTTGGAAATTGTATCCATTAACATAGTATCCATTCCAAGTGCAAACTAATGTCGAAGGACCCATTGCCAAAGCAAATAGTACATCATCATTTGGTTTGTCTTGAATAACCTATTGAAATTCATTCATATGTTAAATACAGCTTTGTATCAAGCGAGATTTAATAGTCACACAAACTCACTTTCGATCTAAACCAATCAAGGTATTCTGCTTCATGTTACACCCACACATCTTTAGTACGTAGAGTAGGTCGAATTTGAAGAATGTGGTCCTCGAAATCCCTTACCAACATAACAATTGTTAATGTCTAAATTAAAAATAATAATTAAATTTATAAATAGAATGATTAATAACAAGTGTTTTACTTCTTAAATTCTTGTAAGATGCCTATATTTGCTAACACATATAGGTGTGCACGTTGTAGTTCCACTTCAGTTAAAAATCGTGTTCCACCTGCATTAGACGCCGACCACAATTAACCCTAAATAGCTCTGGGATAGTTTCGTCGAGCATCCTATCAACTTCATCATTTACATTACGGTCTAAATCTCGTGTCTTATTATCCACTCCTTGCTGAAAGTAGTTTGAACAGAAGTTTGCAATCTCTTCACACAAGTACGCATTACAAATAGAACCCTCCACACGAGCCTTGTTACCAATTTTGCGTTTCAAATGATTGAGGAACCTAATAAGGTGGTTATGAAAAGAGTTACACAATTGCGAAGAACAATAAAAAAGGATATATGAAAATGAAGGATAAGGTACCTTTCAAAGGGATACATCCAACGGTATTGCACGGGACCACATAGCCTAGCTTCGCGTGGAAGGTGAACTGGTAAGTGTTCCATGGAATTGAAGAATGATGGTGGGAAAATCTTTTCGAGTTTACAAAGGATCTCGGCTATGTCCTTTTCCAATCTTTCCATGTCACTTACTGTGATGGTGGAGCAACACAAATCACGGAAAAGAGGGCGATCTCAGAATAACAACTTTCCACACATGAACCGGAAGCAACTCCTTTAATGCAATCGGCAATAATCTTTCCATGAAGACATGACAATCATGGCTTTTTATACTGTGCAGCTTACCGGACTGCATGTCCACACATCTTGTTAAGTCGGAAGCATAACCATCGGGGAATTTCAAATCTCTGACCCAGTTGCATAATACTTTCCTTTGGGACTTGTCCAGTACGAAAGGTGCTTTTGGTGGAGTTTCTTTTCCGTTCGCATCCTTGGTAACATGAAGTTGAGGCCTTTTGCACAATTTAGCAATGTCTTTTCTAGATGCAACGGTGTCTGCTGTCTGTTTTTTCACATCCATAATTGTGTGAATGAGTTGGTCGAAGAAGTTTTTCTCAATGTGCATGACGTCAAGGTTGTGACGAAGATGCAGAGTTTTCCAGTATGGGAGCTCCCAAAGACAGCTTTGTTTGAACCACCCTTTTTTCAACTTTTTCAAAGTGTTAAGTGCTTCTGGCCCATCTGTAGCCTTTGGCAAGTCTTTAACACATGACCACAACTCTTCCCCAGACATGATGTGTGGTGGAGACCCTTTTTCAACCTTATTTCTGCAAAAAGCTACTTTGTTTTTACGAAAAGGATGATCTTGAGGTAGGAATTGACGGTGACAATCAAACCAAGAAACTTTACCCCCATGATCGAGCCAAAAAGCTTTGGATTTGTCCATACAATAGGGACATGCCTTTTTCCCAGCGGTAGACCAGCCATATAGCATACCGTAGGCAGGAAAATCATTTTATTATTGCTGTAAATTCATGAAGGTTTGATTGTGGATGTATATTGGTTATAATTTTAGGCGGAGAATTTTCTCTAGGCGACTTTTAAGTTGGTTAAAGTGGCATCCCAGTTTGTCTATACAAGGTACGTACATACCTATGTGTTGATTGAGATAGTAGCATGATTTTAGGATGGAGAATTATGTAGTATCATGTATAGGAACTATGTTAAGTTCATATATGATATTTATTATGTTGGTTTTTGCATGTTTTATGCTGTTGTGTAAACATGTGGATTATGAGTTTATATTATGAGATGTATATCATGTTTGTATGGAATATTGATGCAAGCATGTTGGTTGGGAACTTTATTTTATTAATTCACATGGTGGAATTTATATATTTATTATTATTGGATCATGATTGATCATTGTTCCCTTTAGTATTTCACTGCTTTATAAGGACCGGGGGCCTTATTTGGTAAGTTGATATTTTCTACCTATGCAAGGTAAATTGGTTGTTGGCTAGGTTCAACAAATAAGAAGGAATGAATTAGAGTTGAAAGTAATCTTGGATTGTTAAGTTGTGTGATCACTTATCTAATCCTAAGATAAAAATGGAAGTTTGCAATTGTTGCTTGATTGTGATGTTTGTGGTACTTGTGAGTCATAACAAGTAATAACTGGTAAATCATGTAAAGTGAAACTGGATAGCAATAGCTTTAGACTGGTGCACGTCTGAAGTGTTGGACAATTAGGAGTTGGGGTACATGGTGAGCGGGCCATGGCTTTTTATGGGGCCGGATTGATCACCGTGTCCTATTTTTATTTCAAAGGTTCCTCGATATCGTAGGTCATGGGAATACGGAGTCGCGCCCGTATTTCGTCTTCCAAAGGGAAGGCTGTTTTTAGTTAAACAACTCGGTCCATTGACTATTCCATTTAAAGTAATAAGAATGTTGTAAAAGTTTAGTTCAGTAAAAGTTGTCTGCAAGTTATTATACTATTATTTATTCCTACCTACTATTTGTTAGTATCATGTTAGGATTGTTTACTTGTTTAGTATGTAGTACTCAGCTTTGCTGATTACGTGCTTTTGTTGTGTATGTTGATCATGGCTTTGCCTTATTGATCCTGTGATGACCCACTTTGGTGAGCAGTCTCTAGGGATCAATAGTGCATTGTCTATCTACAGGTTTGAAGATGATGCATCATTGGGATCGGGATTTTGGAGAGCTTGTGTAGTTTATTTACAGTACTTTCCACTAGTGGAAAAAACGCTATATGTCACAACACAACCGCTGCGGTCCCTATGGGGACCGAAGCGGTAAATCCGCCAAATTTTGGGAGGGAAATTGGGCAACATTAACCGCTGCGGTTCTCTAAGAACCGCAATGGTTAACAAGAAACCGATCCGATTTTATGTTCACCGTTGCGGTTTTCCCAACCGCAGCGGTTAATGTAAGCCCAATTTCATTTTGAACCCGCGTTTTCCCTATAGCTCGCTTCATATTCTCATTTCTTCTCCCTCTTCTTCCTTAGTTTGAAGTTCTCTCTTTTTCTCTCCATCTTTATCACCCTCTCCTTTTCTTGCTCTAGACGCCTCCATTTTTGCTTCTCCTCCGCCGCTACCTCCTTTTCTTTCTCTCTCCTCGATTTTCTCATTTCTAACAGATAAACCTAAAATTTCAGTGAATTTTCGCCATTAAATTCTTGGGTCCTCAGTTGCTAATTGGTAAACCCAACAATCTCTCACACGGCTCAGTTATCTGTGTTTACACGGCTCCGTTGCTCAGGTGTATTGCCGGTTTATACAGGTGAGCCATAAACTTTTTTCATTATTATTATTTTGGGGAAAACTCATAACTAAATTGGGTAATTTTTATGAAAAGAGTGAAACTTTATACACGCAATTTGATGAAATCCATATATATTGATATATACAAGTATTATCCGCTTATTACTGCCAAATTTTGTCTGAGTTCGTTGAGTTATTGTTTATGTTAGACATTGAAAATTGGTTAGTTTAAAGCTTTGTGTTGTTCAATCGGTGAAATCTATGTTATTGTGCAAATTAAATTGTTGATAGTATGCAAAATTGCTGGTGATTTGAGTTCTAAGTTTATAATTGATGCAAGTTTCACCTGTTACATATGCTGTCAAGACTCAGGAGGTTGATTTGCATTGAGTTTCAGTTTGTCTGGTTGGTCAGAATTCAGCTTTGGAGACATAATGCTTATTCTCTCTCCCTCTCTTTTTTTGGGGGGGGGTGGGGCTGCGGGGGTTGGTAGTTGAACTCTGTGAACAACGGCTAATTATCTATCTGGTCCTTTTAGGTAGTCACTGGTTCAATCTAATAATCAACTGTTATAGTATATGCTTGAACAACCGGTTAGGAGGATAATGGAAGGAAATCATCGGATGGGAATGGTACAATCCTGTGACCTGTCGCTTGCGTTTATGCCCCTTTGTCAGGATTCTCATATTCTCCAGGCTTATTCTTTTTATGAATGATGTTGGTGACAATCGATTCTACAACAGGTCATATAGCTGACTTTGCTTGTGAGGTGGAGATAAGATACCCGAGTCTGAAATCTCCATGTTTTTCACACAGAATATTCTAAGGATATACTGTTTCATGCATCACTCAAAGAATTTAAAGTCAGCACTTTTAAAAATTTCAAACTGATTCCTAAAATCTGGTTGATCAAAGACTCTTTAACAAGCTAACCAAGTTTCAACTAACCATCAGATATGTTCATGCTCTTGAAAGTTTCAGCCGGTAGTTTTTTTTTTTTGGCTTAAGTTAAGTGAATGAGTTCCTTAAAAATGTCAACATAGTTTAGGGAAAAAACCATAAACTGAATAATCTTTCATTACTATTGTTCTCAAGTCCACATAAGTGAGCCATCATCTTTCCTGTAGCTGCTTAAAGTATGAGTTAATAGACAACTTTTTTTGGTAAGTACTTGCTTAAAGTATGAGTTAAGAGACAGCTTTTCTAAGCTTAATATGTTCAGCGCCGATTCATATAACATGTTACCACTTAAATTGCAAATTTATGCTCTTCTGCAAGATAAATAGGAAAGGACCATAGCTTTTTAGTTCCTACTAATCTGCAATATGCTAATTCAAGCAAGTTCAAAACTATGCTAATAGAACAGAGGAGATCACTAATACTAAGGAGCAAGTGATGGAAACTATGGAACAAGTATAAATTGATCATCAGGCAGTGTTATGCTCAACTTACTTTGGCTTATTTCACAAAAAACAAGTTGTAATTATTATTATTATTATTATTATTACTATTACTATTACTATTATTATTACGATTATTACTATTACTACTACTACTACTGTTTTGACTACTTGTAGGACAAGTAACTTCGATTCTTTAATGTGTTCTTTAGGGAGACTTGTGCAACGATTCCTCGGCTTCGTACTCCAAACCTGCAGAATAAGGAACCAACTCTGGAGGTTTGGGTGGTGGTTCCCCCTCCGAAACTTAAGTCAGTATCAGGTATGGGAATAGGTGTAGAGATAGAGAGAGAAAGAGAGAGGGAATATTTTAACAGAGTAATGACACGGTATTCAATGATCCCCCTTTTACCTAATTTTGAGGAGACTATTCATAGTGTTTGTGCTCTGAGAGCTGCCATTTGATGTCACCCTAGAATGGGAGCACCTGATTGGCTAGGCAATCAGATTATGACATGTGGCAGGCAATGATTGGAGGCTGAATATCAGCCTATCATATGCAGCCGTTTTTTGGGAGTTAGGCTCTAATTATTCCTTATGGCCAAAAGTGGGCCTTCATCCTTAAGGGAATAAAAATATTTAAAAAGAGCCAAGTTTTCTCCTTTTTCTGGGACACATGGAAGCTCCTGATTGGTCCACGTGTTACATTATTAGGCCTTCATTTTTAGGTTACAACATTTGCCCTTACAAGGAAATTTTACCGTTGCTAATTGGTTAAGGCTCTTTTACCTGAGGAAGTTACCTTACCTTATTTTGAAAAGCAAAGACGCGCCAATTCCCTGGAGGGCTATGTGTCCTGTCGTTTTTTACCGGTTGGGGAGGTTTTTCTCCCCTCCTATAAATACTTGGTTTTGCCCTTTCTGAAATCATTTCAACACCCTGAGTAAATTTTCTATAGAGAGAGGCTTTACAATTTTTCCGACTTTCTAGAGAGTGTGTGTGCTCGTCCAGACTTGTTTACTTTATCGAACATCCAAGCTCTGGTCAGGTATCTCTATATTTTCTCCTTGCTCATTCTTTATTTTTTCTTGAAAAGTAATAAAAATGAATTCTTCCTCTTCGTCGAATAATCCCGGTCGTTCAAGAGTTTGCCTTGACAATAGAACCGATAGTCATTCTTCTTCCGCACATTCTAGGGTTGGGCCTATTCTGGCCGGTCATGCATATCATTTTTATGGATTTGGCCAACAAAGTCAGACGACCTAGTCTTTACTTGTGCATGGTAATTTGGCGCGCGTCAAGCAAACTGCCCGTCTAAGACGAGGACTAATACTCCTTGCTCGAAAATAGAGGAGTCTACTGGATGGATTCCCGAAGAAGGGATAAGGAAAAGGGAAACTAAAAGCGCTCAGCCAACAGCAGAGCATTCTTCTCCTGGAAACAATAAGGAAGAGAACTTTGAACGATTAATCCATAGGCCAGCCCGTCCGGAAGAGACGCAGAGATGGAAGAGGTTAACAATGATAATAATGAGGGTGAGTCTAGCTCCCTTGAGGAATTTGACGAGCCTTCTATCACCTCGTCTGAAATTAGGAGACGTCTAGGTCCCCTTTTGGACCCTGGCTTCATATTTGTTAACCGTAAATGGTTAGAAAAAATTGACCGAGACCCCAGCAATTTGTCCCTTGTCATGCCCATGTCGGGCTACTCTTTTGTAATTCCTGACAAGGAGGCCACAATCTTAATGCTCCCCGGGGTCACTTTGCCGTTTATAAGCTGGCTTTGGACGCCGGGTTGCACTACTGGAAAAAACCTTATCTGTCACTTAGTAACAGATTCGGTTTTTACAAAACCGCATCCGAAAATCATTAAAAAAATGGGAAGGAAAGCTGGGCGGAAAATCTGATCCGGTCCTTTAGTAAATCGGATCAGATTTTAAAAACCGCTCCGGTTTTATAAAATCTGATCCGGTTCACAAGACCGGATCAGATTGTCCGTGATATTTCTAAAGGAAAACCCACGTTTTCCTTTAGAACGGCCCAAGTTCACATCTCTCGCCCAATATGATAAACCCTAACTTCTATTCCCTCATCAAACGCTTCTCCTCTCCTCGCGAACCACCCACCCCCAGCTCTTACCTCCGCCTAAACCAACCACCACCACCAATATTCTCCGCGAAAAAAACCTCCGCCTCAGCAACAAGTTGATCTTCTGTCAAAATACGAAGCTTTTGAGTGAAAATCTTGAAAATTCGGCAGATTTTTCCGCGAAAAAAAAATTCCCCGAGTAACGCAGAGGAGAGAGAAAACTTGGAGAAACACAACAATGGCGGAAGAGCACGAGGAAGAGGAGAGAGAAAGAGGAAAAGTAATGGCGTTGATTGAGAAAGCAACCAATTCAACTGAACCAGAGGTTGATCCTCGACTTTTCAAAGCCATTAAAATGGTCGTCAGATACTCCGATTGTGAGCTCAAACTCGCCGTTCAAACCCTAATGCATCTCATGAAGAGACAACACTCTCAGGTATCATTATATTGCATTTTAATTTCATCTATGATTATTGTAATTTGTATCAAGTTTGTTGATTTTGGAATAAGTATGTGCGATTGATTATTGAAGTTAGGGTTTTTTTTCGGGGAATTGCCGATTAGGTATCTTGCGTTGTAGTTGAATTTTTTTTGTAATTGATTATGGATTTCAAGTGAATTAGAAACTTCTCATTTAAATTTTAATTTTTACTACTCTTAATTTGCATTGTTATTATTTATGTGTTGTAGTTCGAAGGTTTAATTTGTAGAGTTCGTTGCTTACTTTGAAAATTGTTGAAAACACTAGCTTGAAAGTTGAAAGTTAAGAGAAGTTAGAGAACTAAATTGATCGAAGTTTTTGAATTTCTAAGTGAATTAGCTATTCGATTTGGAGAATCTGAGCTAGTAAACTTATTGCTTGTTCGTTTAGTTATTCAATCTAGTACAATTACACTTGCTGCTTGTGTTATTGATGTTCTGGCCTACTGTAATGCAAATTAGTAGTAATTAGATGTGTTTAACAACGCGGTTACAAATTATATTATTGATCTTTGCTCATTTGTAGTAGATTGAGCAAACTTTACAAAAATTCTAGGCGTTGCCTTTTCTCGTTTGTGTTTGTCATGTGTGTATTTCGATGTGATCGTGATAATAATTGATGTGAAAACAGTTCTGTGTTACAGGAAGATGAATTTCATCGACTAGCTGATACTACCATCCATTATCTTCTCGAGAAATTGGAGGTAATTCTCTACAATGTATATTAGTTGATGTCCTTCCAAACAGGTTTTGTATGCTGATTGTCATTAAAGAAAGTACCATAGTGGCTGTATGGAAAGTGGGAGAATAAGTTGAACAGGGAGGGAAGGTGTGTAGTTTTCATTTTTCAACTGTGACTGTTTCAATAAGTTGAACTGGATTTTTTTTAATCATTGTTTTATAAGGTGGAGATCCACATGTAATTGAATGATTAATGAAGCCTATGCCGAGGCTTTTGTAGTTCTTTTATTTATTTATTGATGATCTGATAATTGAAGGCGTAATTTATAATAATGAACAACAGTTGAACTGAACTGAACTGAACTGAAAAGTTTAGGAAGTTGGGTTGCTATTGAAGATAGTTTATATTTTTATATTTCCAGCTTAATTATGTTATGTAGTTTTATATGTGGTTATATTGTTTCTCCAAGTACAAAAAGTCTCTATCAGGGAAAGCTAAGATGTTTATGAAACAATCAAAGATAGAAAGTTTCTGCCCAGGGAAAACAAAAGAAGAATAAAAAGCTGAAAAGAAAAAATAAAATTGTTGAGTCTGAACCAGAATTTAGGATCCTTCTAAAACGTGTCCCCAAGTCCTTGATTTTGAATTTTTCCAAGATTGATCTGTACTTGTGTTTGTCTCTCGTACTTGAGTTCGAGCATCCTAGTGCTTGTTTGGTTGACACGAGAAAACATAGGAAGTAGAATTTTCTAGGAATTGGAAGATGGGTGAGTTGTTGGCTAATTACATTCCATAGATAATGTATTTTTGGTCGAGGGTTTAAAGCATAGTTTACTTAGTATATCTCAGTTTTGCGATAAGGAAAATTCTGTGAAGTTTAATAATGAGTCTTGTGTAGTCAGCAATGAAAGTACACGAACCAAGATCCTTGAGGGAACGAGGAAAGGGAACACCTACATGGTCGACCTAAACCTTGTTCCTAGGAATAATCTCACATGCTTAAGTGTGATCGAAGTTGATCCTTTACTATGGCACAAACGTTGCGGTCATGCAAGCCTGTCCCTACTGCATAAACTAAGTGGGAAAGACTTGGTAGTTGGTTTACCAATAATTTAGTCTTTGAACCACGGTGTTTGTGATTCATGTGTTAAAGACAAGCAAGTGAGATCCTCATTCAAATCCAAGAAAATGGTAAGCACACAAAGTCCATTGGAACTTCTTCACATGGACTTATGTGGCCCTGTACGCATCCAAAGTCGATCTGGTAAGAGATATGTATTATTCATAGTAGATGATTTTTCAAGATACACATGGGTTATTTTTCTTCATAGTAAGGATGAGACGTTAGATGAATTTCTAACCTTTGCTAAAAAGATTCAAAGAACAATTGGTTTTAAATTAAAACATTTAAGATCTGACCATGGTAAGGAGTTTGAAAACTCCAAGTTTGATGAATTTTGCAGCAATGAAGGGTTAGATCACAACTTCTCAGCTCCAAGCACTCCACAACAAAATGGTGTAGTCGAAAGGAAGAACCAGACCCTTAAGGACATGGCAAGGACGATGATAATTGCAAGCGGTCTTCCGAAGAATTTTTGGGCTGAAGCAGTGAATACGACTTGCTACATCATCAATCGTGTCATGCTAAGACCAATCACTTTGAAGACAACTTACGAGCTCCTTAGAGGAAGAAAACCCAATATCGCTTACTTTCGTGTTTTTGGATGTAAATGCTTTGTACATAATAATTGAAAGGACAACTTAGGAAAAGTTGATGCTAGAAGTGATGAGGCTATTTTTCTAGGATATGCCTTAAGTAGTAAGGCTTATCGTGTTTACAATAAGTGAACAATGTGTGTTGAGGAAAGTGTCCATATTATATTTGATGAGACTAACTCCTTGCAGGAACAGAGTTATAATGATAACTTTGAAATTGGTTTGACTCATCCTGATGAGTTTAATTATTGTGATGAGGAACTAACTTCTGCAGGAAAAGAGAAGAAACAAGCTCCTGATCCAGAGAACCCTGTGCCTGATCCTCATGAGGAACAAGTGACAGGAGGAACTCCGGAAGTTGAAGGAGCTCCAGAATCTGAAGAAAATCAAGTGAATCAATCACCTCAAGAAACTCAAGATGCAACTAGGAGATTTGATCCAAAGCTTTGGAAACACCTAAATTCTCATCCCTTAGAATTGATAATAAGTGACATTGAAAAGGGAATTCAAACGAGATCCCAAATGAAGAATTTTTGTGCTTTTCACGCTTTCTTATCTAGGACAGAACCTAAGGACCATATAGAAGCGCTCAAAGAGGCTGATTGGATCAATGCTATGCAAGAGGAGCTTAATGAGTTCCAGAGGAACAAGGTCTGGCACCTGGAGACTAAACCAAAGAACCATAAAGTTAATGGACTTAAATGGGTCTTCAGGAACAAGCTCGATGAGCATGGAACAGTGGTAAGGAACAAGGCAAGATTTGTAGCCAAAGGTTATAATCAATAAGAAGGTATTGATTTCGATGAAACCTTTGCTCCTGTTGCTAGGATAGAAGCAATTAGAATTTTGATTGCCTTTGCTGCCTTTATGGGATTTAAGTTGTACCAAATGGACGTAAAATGTGCATTTCTCAATGGTTTTTTACTTGAAGACGTCTATGTGGAACAACCTCCTGGATTCGAAAACCCGAAACTCCCAAATCAAGTCTATAAGCTTGATAAAGCTCTTTATGGGTTGAAACAAGCTCCTAGATCTTGGTATGAAAGGTTGTCAAAATTCCTACTCTCACATGATTTTATAAGAGGTAAAGTTGATAGAACCTTGTTCCTTCGATCAAAAGGAACAGACATATTAGTAGTCCAGATTTAATTTGATGATATAATATTCGGTGCTACTAATGATCTTCTTTGTAAGGAGTTTGCTGATCTTATGAGTAGTGAGTTCGAAATGAGTATGATGGGAGAGTTGAACTTCTTTTTGGGTTTGCAAATCAAGCAAGCTGAAAGAGGAACAATGATCCATCAACAAAAATATGTCAAGGAATAGGAACTGCTGAAGAAATATGGACTGGAACAATTAAAATCCAACCACACTCCCATAGGAACAGGTTTAAGGTTAGATGAAGATTCAAATGGTAAGTGTGTAAACGAGAAGCAATATCGAGGTATGATTGGTTCACTACTTTACTTAACAACAAGTAGACCCGATATTTCTTTTAGTGTTGGTTTATGTGCTTGGATCCAATCAAATCCCAAAGAATCTCAATTATCGGCGAGTTAAGAGAATTCTAAGGTATTTGAAGGGAAGTAATGACTTATGTTTGTTCTATCCTCGAAGTGATGTTTTTGACCTAGTAAGTTATTCGGATGCGGATTATGCTGGAGACTTGGTTAATCGCAAGAGCACATCAGGCATTGTCCAGTACCTAGGAACAAGCTTTGTCTCTTGGAGCTCAAAGAAGCAAAATACTGTTGCCTTGTCCACTTGCGAGGCAGAGTATGTGGTTGCTACTTGCATCTTTGTTCCCAAGTCCTTTGGATCGAAGCAACGGGTAAGAGACTTTGGCATTAATTTTAAGTGTGTTCCTATCTATTGTGATAATACTAGTGCAATTTGTATTTCTAAGGATCCAGTTCATCATTCAAGAGTCAAGCATATTCTCATTAGGCATCATTTCCTTAAGGATAATGTAGAAAAAGGTCTTGTTAAAGTCGAATTTTGTCCAACAGAAAATCAAATAGCTGACATATTGACTAAACCACTTCCTAGAGAAAAGTTTGAGAAAATTCGGTTAGAGCTAGGGATGATTAGAATTCATGTAGTGTGCTACTTCAAATAAAACCCTTAGTTACAAAATTACACTAAGTGGCCAGTAATATTTTGTGAATTTATTCACCCATTACACAGTCATTGTAAAGTACTCACATTAGTCTTCATAATACTCCCCTTATTGTCCATGCATATTCTTGAGTAAAAATAGAAAGGTCCTTTGTACATATAGCTTGAACATGTAACATGCATGAGTTCCCACCTTCTATTCCTTTTATTTCTTTCCACGTAAATATTATCTCCATTTTATTCTATTTTATTCGATTTTATTTTTCATCAATTTATTATATTTCTTCATTCATCCCCCACAAATAAATTTTTTGGTGGCAACGCTTCACCAGCGTTCATGTACAAACCTAAAAATAAAATAATTCAATGGATTTAAAGAAGGAAGGGAAAAGCCGCATTTAATTCTTTTTTCACCATCTCCCATCAATCTTCCCCAAATAAAAACCCATCAAATCAAACCAAAATTTACAAGGCAAATTCACCTCTTTTACCCAAAACCATTAACTCTGCAAAACCACCTTTCTCTCTCTCTCACACAAAAATCTCTCAACTTCATCTTCTTCACCTAAACCCTAAATGGCTCCGAAACGAAAATCCTCCGATGATACCAAAAATTTTCCGGCAGAAAAATCTTCACCTCTGGTGGATTACAACGAAAGCGAGAATGAATCTTCCAACTCAAATGAAGATTCCCTGGGTTCTCAAGGCAATTCGGCTGAAAATGAAGTAATCTCTCCAAAGAAGGAAGACGATTTGGATGATGCGGAAACAGAGCAAGAAAAAGAAGTCTTGGTTCCTACAAAAAGGGGTAAGAAATCTAAGTCTTCCAAGTACATCATAGGGTTTTGCGTTGATTTCTCCTGGTGCAAGAAAATTAAGTGGAGTCAGTTTCTTGATCTTGTTAAGTTTCAAAAATGGGTTAAAGTGTTAAGTTTTGATGAGGGCCTTTATGAGAGTGAGATGAGTAAATTCATTGCTAGTTTTGAAAATACCGAGGGACTGTGCATTAGTGTCGTTAATGGAAAACTGGTTAAGTTCACTGAAAAGAACTTGGGTGAAAGGGTTGAGGTACCTACTGAAGGGTCCAAGGAATATGTCAAGGGTAGGGCTAAATTAAATGTAAATGGTGCTTCAAATTCTACTATTCTGAGTTTCTTTGGGGGTAAAGATTCTGACCTATCCCTAGATCAAAAAGATCTCTCTCCATATCATAAATTTATGTTTCAATTAGTTTGGCGCTTTATTTTGCCAAGAACCTCCAAGAGGACTCAAGCGAGCCTCATGGATCTTTCTTTGATGTTTTGCCTTGCTAAGAATATAAAAATCAACTTCCCTGCTTTAATGATCTCTCACCTTTCCTACTGCATTACCCACAACACAAAAGTTGGGTATTCCAACCTTATTTCTGTTATCCTCAAAAAGAACCAAATCAAACTCCCTTCTAGTACCTCCTTTGATTTAGAGCCTGATAACTATTTGACCAAAGAGACTTTATCTAGGCTGTCTCTGTGAGTACAGGGTGGAAAGTTAGAATTTGAGGTTGCAGAACCTAAGGGAAAGGTAGAGACTGGGATCAAAAGGAAGTTTGAGGAGGAAGTTAGTGCTGAAGGACCTAGGTCAGTATGGAAGAGTCAGAGGATTACTGTGACCAAGGCTCCCAAAGAACAGGGTCAGGGTGTTGTTCATATTGATCTGGAGGAGGATCAGGCTCCCTCAGGTTCAAGGGCTGTTGATTTTCCCCTTCTCTCCACTACTGGTCTCCATGGGATTCTACATTCAATTCAGGAGTCTCTGTCCCTCCTGCACACAAGAGTCCAGGGTGTTGAAGCTAGGATTGCTAGAGTTGATCTTCAACGGGAGCATATCCTTGCGGGGAGTAAAGAGAGGAGAATCTGCAGTTCGTGAGAAGATTGACGCCGTGGTCGCTTCTTATGTTGTTCGCCCAAAGCCCTCTAAGCCCTAATCCCCTTTCCTTCCCTATAATATGTTGAAACAATGTTACAATTTTTTTTTGGTTTTGTATTAAACAATGGTGGATGGTTGTTACTATCTTTTTATCACCCTTTTGGATATAAATCACACATCAATTTACGGTGATAATTTTTTTTTTGTTGTTTATATCTTGTAACTCTTTTTATCTCTTATTTTTTTTCTTCTCTTATTGTTCTCTTTTCTTTCTTTTATCTTTCTCGTGAACTCAGCTTGTGCATTTCTCATGTCTACGTGCATTGATCCAATCTTAATATGCTCATTAACATGTTTGGATGGCTAGTATTATTAGATGCATGTTTGAGCTACTAAGCCTTGACATTGTTGTATATGACACACTCTTATAGTCCTGCTGGGTACTTAGTTGTTTTTTATGATGACAAAAGGGGGAAGTAGAGTGGCACATAAAAGATAAAAATTCAATTCTAGTCTTCTTAGTTTCTAGGTGATGATTTTCGGATTTTTCTTGTCCATTTTCTTCAAAACCGATTTCCAGTACGATTAATTAGATTGTTAGTCCCTGTTGGTTTAGTGCTAGTTTAATTTTACTTGTTAGTCTAGTCTCTTGTTAATTTTGTTTGTTTTATTTTTTAAAGTCATTAGCTCTTAATTCTTTTGCTCTAGAAATTTAATTTTCTTATTTCATTTTATAAAAATGGGAGAATATTGTTAATTCCATGTTTTGATGATGCCAAATACTTAGGTTATTATGTAGTTTTTATTTTGTGAAAAATATAAAATACCAAAAATAATGTAATGTTTAACTTTGCATTTATATCTTATGGAGAAAGATTATTTATTTAATCTAAGTCAAGATATTATTTTTATGCACTTTTGAATTTTATCATATGGTATGTTTGACATATCTATAAACTTGGAATCTTTGAATAAAAGATTATGCAGTTTATAGATTGTTTGTTACTGTTGATTTGCTTGAAAATAGGTTGACAAATGCGTGGCATATATTGTGGAGCTAACTTGCTTGAAGCTCTCTAACAAACTCAACTAACTCGCTTATCACTCGCTGGAAATTCTCCCACTAACGGATAGTGGAATCCGTTGATTACCGTTGCAAGAAATATGGAGATAATGCAGCGCCTTTTGAGCCATGATCTCCTTAATCCTAGAAGCACATAACTAGAGAACGTGGAGCATTTTATTTCCAAAAGAAGACAGAATTGCAGCAGCTATATATGAGGAAGATTAACCGAAGAAAACTTACAACGTTCTTGAGCGAAAAAATTGAGAATTACTTAGAAAGTTTTCTTGTAATTTCCTCTCTTATTCAACAAGCATACTTTGTAATATTCATAGTGTTTGGGTGAGAGAAAATTCAGAGAATATCCTTGTAACCAAGAGAGAAAAAGAAAGAGAGAAAAGAGAAGACTTCGAGTGAAGTCAAAGTGAGTGTCAATAGTTCAGGGGGAACTGAGTGACTGGGAATAAGTTCCTAGAGGAACAGAGTAGGTCCATTAATAGGTTGTAAAAAGATCGAGTCTTTTGGCCTATTATAGTAAAGAGAGTTTGAGTCAAAATCCCTCGTGGTCAAGGTTTTTCTTCCTATTGGGCCTAGGAAGTTTTCCTTGTAAAAATCTCGTGTGTTTGTCTCTTTCTATTTTTAGTTTGTTTTAATTCCGCAATAAAATTTGAAAATTTCCCCTCAACTACAATTCACCCCCCCTCTTGTAGTTGGTCTAGTGTTCATACTAGAATAACAGAGGTTGAGGTGATGGAGTAGTGGTATCACTTCCCACCTCGTATCCCTGAGGTCCAAGGATCATAAACCTCATGGAACTCATTTGAGGAATTCCCCTTATTCCCCCTCAAGTGAGTTCCTTTCATCTTACCTTAAAAAAAAGTGCAACAACGACGATAATAATGATCCTTTTGAACAAATATACTAGTATTGATAGTAATTGTAATCGTATAAAGTAATAATAATAATAATAGCATTAGTAATACAAATAATCATCATAATAATCATGATACCAATAACAATAATAACAACAATAATAATAATTTTTTAAATATAAGCATGATCTGAACTTATCTGATCTTAACTTATTTTTTCTGATCTGATCTGATCGGAAATAAGAAAAAAATAAGGTGAACTGAACATAACCTTAGTCTAGTGGTTTGAATTTCGACGTCACTTATAATTTTGTACCTTAAGGTAATGAATTTAGGTCTCATCAAAGATACTTTTAAAGTGAGATTTAGCTTCCTCAACTGTGAAATTGTCATTACCATATAATAAATAATTTTTTGGAGATATTAGAAACTATATGCTACAATCTCAATTTGTCATTTGGTATAAAACTTTTGTCCTATCATTTACGAATAAGTACACTGATGAGAATCTAAATCTTTTTTCATTGGTTGTTATTATTATTATTGATAAGTGCATATTCTAACATTATGTAGTTGCATATTAGGGTGCATTTTCATGTAGTATTAGAGCATTTGCATTGCATTTATGCATATTTAGGTCTCTTTTTATAAGCTACGGTGCTTTCACGGGTTGTTTGGTATTTTGATGTAATTTGAAGTACTTTGGACTCCTTTTTAAGGACATGATGATTAAGGCACTTGGATTACCTTCAAAACGATATATCATGTGTCCAAAATGGATTGGAATTGATGAAGATACAAACGGCTTTGGGTACTTGTGTGAAATATGATACCTCCTCACCATTTTGATCATAACTTTTGACACAAAACTTATAATGAGGTGATTTTAACTGAGTTGAAAACTCGACTTGAAGAGCTTTCCAACGATATATTACATGCACCAAACAAAGATCTGGATCAAAAGTTATAGATGTTTGAAGTTGAGCTGAATAATCGACGATTACGAGGACAACACGTCCGTGTCACTTTTGACACGCCCGTGTCACTCTAATTTCTTCACAGCGGTAGCTTATATTCGTATAATAATTTATACGGTTTTTTAACCAAATACCCCGACAAATCACGAAATTCACCATATACCCTCAATGTTTGAGATATTCACCATATACCCCGACTTTTCATAATTATTCACCAAATGCCCTTTTTGGTAACGGACGTTAAGTCGCCGTTAGAGTTATTTATAATTTTGCCACCTTAACCCCTAACCCTAACCCCCTAAACCCTAACACCAATCCTAACCCTAACCCACCCCTCCCCTCCACCCTAGCCCAACCCTCCACCCCTCCCCTCCACCCTAGCCCGGTCCCCCCCCCCTCTCCCTCCCCTCCCTACCCCACCCCCTCCCCTCCACCGCTGCAGCCCCCACCCCCACCCCCTCCCCTCCACCGCTGCAGCCCCCCCCCCCTCCCCTCCTCCTCTCCCTCGATTTCCCACAGCCCCACCCCCCCCTCGATTTCCCGTAGTCCCCACCCCATCCCCTCGATTTCCCACACCCCCACCCCCCCCCCTCGATTAGTCCGTAGAGAATTTCTTCGTGGTTTTCTTTAGAGATGAAGATTTGATCGGCGAATTCGTCGAGGAAGATGAGGAGGTTGAGTTTTAGAGAGAGAGGGAAGTCTTTCTTCGGGAAAGAGAGAAAGTTCGAGGAGATATAGTGGGGAAATCGAGGGTCGGGGAAATCGCGGGGAGGGGGGGGTGCAAGTGGCTTCGGGAAATCGAGGAGTAGGGGGGGGGGGCTGGGCTGGCGGGGGAAAGGGTGGGGGGGCTGCGGCGAGGGGAGGGGGAGGGGGATGGGGCGCGGGGGAGGGGGGGGGGGCTGCGGCGGTGGAGGGGAGGAGGTGGAGGGCGGTGTAGGGGAGGGGGAGGGGGTGGGTAAGGGTTTAGATTTTAGGGTTTAGATTTTAGGGTTAGGGTTTAGATTAGATTTTAGGGATTAGGGTTTAGATTAGGGTTTATATTTTAGGGTTAGGGGTTAATAATGACAATATCGTAAATAAAGCTAACGACGACTTAACGTCCGTTAGAAAAAGGGTAGATGGTGCCAGTTTTGAAAAGTTAAGGGTATATGGTGAATATCTGAAACATTGAGGGTATATGGTGAATTTCTTGATTTGTCGGGGGTATTTGGTTAAAAAACTGTAGTTTATATGGTTACAGGTCAACACGTCCGTGTCAATATTGACAAGTCCGTGTTGGTCTGCTCCATGACGCGTTTTGTTCAGTCGGTTTTATTATTTTAGGAAGCTATAAATACTCTTTTATTTGTTTAATGACGAGGGATAGTTCATTGTATACACTTTTTAGGGTTTCTAGAGAGAAGTTAGAGAGAGAAACTTGTAGATCTTCATCAATCTCTAAGACTCTACCTTTCTTCCATTAATTCAAGTATTAATTTTCTTCTTCTTTTCTCTTTGTTTTCTATTATGAAGCTAGTTTAACTATTGTTCTCGAGTTTGTTTGTTGATTTAAATTATGCTTTAGTTCTTTTATCTATGGTTAGGTTGAACCCTAGTATGAATTAATTCATGATTATTTCTTTAAATTCCCAAATTAATTGTTTAATTGTTCTTGCTTAATTGATTGTGCATATTCCAATACTAGATTAGGGATAACTAGTATTGTTATTATTCCATTGTCTTGGTCACAACGGGAGTTGGGTTTTGACGGATTTGAGTATTTCAATTAAGGACATAAAATTTTCCACGGGAGTAGGTAGAATGGATTGTTAGGAAGTTAGAGTGCCACGTTTAATGTCTTTAATTTGCATGATTCCACGGGAGTAGGCTTGAGTTCATATATTAGAGAAGCCATAGATACTCGGGAGAAGTTTATGGTATTTTATAGGGTGTACTTTTCCTTGTGAACATTTAATTAACTTGTGTGGGGTAGGAATTATTATTGTACTAATTCATGCTAGTGGGGATACTTAACTATAGAGTCTTTTATTTATATATAGATTGATTAGTATAGTTGATTCGACCATCTTCGATATTTACCTCCTTTAGTCTTACCATTATTTAAGGGCTAATCATAGAACAACTTTCTCTCTGTGGGATCGACTCTAACTTACCCTACTACATAGTTAGGAGGATTAGATAGGTTATTTATTTTGGTTAGGTGTGCAACACGCCTCTTAAATTTTGGCGCCGTTGCCGGGGAAGATAGTTTGTTTTATTTAGTTTTTATTTTTGGTGAGACTAGACTGTATATATATATATATATATTTTTTTTTTCCTTTCTTTTGTGAATATATTTTTTTCCTTTTTTCGTATCATGGAGTCATATTATTATTTTGATGGGGATGATTATTCTAATAGGCAACATAGTCATAATTCTTGTGGTTCTCATGTTTATAGTTTTGATGCATCATATCAAAATTCTTCCCATTTTTGCATGAGTTCTTATGAATTACCATATATATTCCGTGAACCCCAAATTCATGCTAGTAATTCTAGAGCAATTTTTTCTTTTCCTCAATATGAGAATGAAGTGTTTTGAAAATACTATCATAGACTTGGTGATTTTATTGGTCCTAATCATGGAATTGAACTATGGGATATGTGCCTAGTGATTTATGAGGGGTTAAATGAAGAAACTAAGATGGTGGTAGAATCTATGTCTAATAGAGGATTTCTATTCCAATCTCCTGATTACTGTTGGGATTTAATTGAGTGGTTGGCTAGGGATACTTATGAGTGGGAGATGTCTTTATCTGTTAGAGTAATTCTTTCACCACAAATTACATTACACCACCTCCTTATTGTTCTAATTGTCACTCTACTTCTCATGACATTTTGTCTTGTGATGTGATTTTAGTGAATGATTTCAACCCCTCACCCCAATATGAATTTGATTATTACACTCAAAATTCTCACCCCAACCGTATATTTATGATGATGATGATGCGGGTTGTATAGAGAATGAGAGTTATGAGGATGATGATCAAATTATAGGAGAGATCAATGTGATGGATATTTTGAAGGAGGAAGAACCCTTGGTTGAAAAGTCTTTCTTAGAGAAGTCTCTAGATGAGAGTGATGTAATTCATGACTCTTTGTCGTTTCACTTACTGTTTTTGAGTCTCATATTCCTTTCTCTCAAAAACTTGACCTTATTCCCTCTTTCCCTATATTATATCCTCCATCATTCCTTATTTCTCCCTCTTTGAATGAATATGGCTTCTGTGATCATGTAATTAATGTACATTCGGTTTCTTCCAAACCTATTCGGTTATGTAAAAAGACTAATAATTTTTCTTTTTCCTTCTCTTGTGGATATAACTATTTCTTTGATTTTCCTTTTTGCAGGTCTTGTAGAGTTTTAGAACTAATTTATTTTACATTCTCTTTTGTATATTATTTGCTTTTTTGTGAGATGCATGCACATGCATTTGACAAGCTACTACGAGCTTTGATGAGCTATTCCTAGGAGGCAACCCAAGTTTTCTAACCTTATTTTTTTTTGCTTTTTACTTTTAGATTTAGGCAATTTTTTTTATTTGATTACTAACTTATAAAATTTGTGCAAATTGTGATTCAGGGGTTGAGTTCCTATTATTCATTGAGATTAATATCTAGGTATTTGATCATGTGATGCGTGAGGAGGTTCATCTTTGGGTTTCCATCCACTACACCTTTGGTATAATCTTTCCTTTCTTCCCATTCAAGTTTTTGAGAGTCATATCTCTTTTTGCCATTTTTTTTGGTTTAACTTGATTGTGTGATTGAGGAAGTTGCTCATGTTATGTGGTTGTGGATGTTTCCCTTTCTCTTCCCCTCCTATTATTCTTTGTCACATTGAGGACAATGTGTTATTTAGCTTGGGGGGGGGATTTACTTTTTGGGTCATAACTTTGCACATATTATAGGTTCATTATATATTTTATTTCTTCTGCATATTTGCATGTTTTGGCTTTATGGGTATGCCTTCTGAAAACCTTCACGAGACCTTACTCGTCCACTAGGGCAACATAGGGGTTTAAACGGCTTGTTGCACATGCTAAGTGCAATCGTGATTCCTACGAAAGTGAGTTAGGATTTATTGCTTTCTTAGTTTTAGGAGGATATTAGTTTAGGTTTTGCATTCATGCATGGCATATAATTTAAAAAATTCTTTCATGATTACAGGAAATATATGTTTTAATTTATGAGATTGATAATTCATGAGTTTTGGGCATATCTTCGATATCGTAATTAAATTTTACAAGATTGACTTAGACTGCATTGACCGCTTCATGGTACGATTATTTTACAACTTGAATGGCTTTGTGGTAAGATTGGTTGACATTCCCCAAGAAAGACTTGATTTTACTCGGTAAGGATAAGCCTAGTGAGGATTTCTCAAGCCTTATAGACTGACACATCTACATCAGTCTTCTATTTTTTGTTGTGTGATATTCCTCATGAAGTATGACTCTTGAACTTGCCTTGGCACTCTTTGAGACTTATTTGGGATATGCATGTGTTGATATGATTGAGGCGTTCTTTTCATTGTTTTTAGCCTTCAGACATTTTTCTTTTCATATATATTATTCCCTTTAATTAACCCATATTGAGCTTTTGATTTCCCATTCTCTTGATCAACCTAGATTACAAGCCTCTAGCCTTTAATGATTTCTGTACCAAAGCCTTGCTAAGTGGAGTAGCATTAAAGTTCATGTGTTTGAGCTTGTGTTTGTGGTTTTTCGGTAATTATTGGAAGAAAATATGTTGAAAGAAAAAAATGCTTAAAATTATAGTGTGAAAGTGCAAAATTAAAAGAATAATAAAGAAGTTGTGAAGAATAATTCTGAAAAATTTAAAAAAAAAAAAAGAAGTGAAAAAAAGATTGAATAAAAGGTGAAATAATGTTTGTTGGAGTTGATAAGGATGGGTATTAACTTGATTTATTGGCAATGTGTTGTTGAACTTCTAGTAGATGTTTTTGTGGCGTTTGCATCTAATGGCCATAGATGTTAATGTGTTATTTCCTCCACTAGTTGGCTTTTAGCACCACATTCCCAAATATTTTCCTACCCTTACCTTAGCCACACTACAACCTTTTGTAAGTCCTCATGATCTATATGCATGTTTTCCCTAGTTTTAAGTGGATAATGAGACGATAGTCAAGTTTAAAGAAAAATACTTCATTCGAGTCGATTTGGTATGTGTTTGAGTGAAAATTTCAAAACCCATAAACACATGAGAGAAAGCGTGCTCGACTAAAGTGAGGTTTACCGAGTTTAGCTTAGGGGGAAAGTTCGTGGTTTGCCATGGTGAGTCAAGTTGCGATTACATGAATTTATATGAGGTTTGATTTATGGTCTATCTTATTCTAATCTTAAAATTATGATATTTTTCATATGCCCGAATTTCATGTCTTGGAGATTGAATGGTTGAACGTATAAGTCCTGTACAAAAGTTCATTTCACTCTTCCCATGTGAATTGGTTTGGTTTGCTTGAGGATAAGCAAATGTTTAGCTTGGGGGAGTTTGATAAGTGCATATTCTAACATCATTTAGTTGCATATTAGGGTGCATTTTCATGTAGTATTAGAGCATTTACATTGCATTTATGCATATTTAGGTCTCTTTTTATAAGCTACAGTGCTTTCACAGGTTATTTGGTATTTTGATGTAATTTCAGGTACTTTGGACTCCTTTTTAAGGACATGATGATTAAGGCACTTGGATTACCTTCAAAACGATATATCATGTGTCCAAAATGGATTGGAATTGAAGAAGATACAAACGGCTTTGTGTACTTGTGCGAAATATGACACCTCTTCACCATTTTGATCATAACTTTTGACACAAAACTGATAATGAGGTGATTCTAACTGGGTTGGAAACTAGACTTGAATAGCTTTCCAACGATATATTACATGCACCAAAAAAACTCTGAATCAAAAGTTATAGCTGTTTAAAGTTGAGCTGAAGAATCTGACGATTACAGGACAACACGTCCGTGTCACTTTTGACACGACCGTGTCACTCTGATTTCTTCAAGGTAGTAGATTATATTCGTAAAATAGTTTATATGGTTACAGGTCAACACGTCCGTGTCAATACTGACACGTTCTTGTTGGTCTGCTCCATGACACATTTTGTTCAGTCGGTTTTATTATTTTAGGAAGTTATAAATACTCTTTTATTTGTTTAATGACGGGGGATAGTTCATTGTATACACTTTTTAGGGTTTTTAGAGAGAAGTTAGAGAGAGAAACTTGTAGATCTTCATCAATCTCCAAGACTCTACCTTTTGTTTTTTGGTAATTAAGAAAGTAGATTAATGAAGCATCAATTTTACAACCAAAACCATACCAAAGGAGGCAAACCAACTTGGTTGGACTCCCTACCTAAGGTAGGCAACAAGCCATATATGCATCTACATACAATTCATCATCACAAATTTAAAAACCAAGCATGATCTCTCCTATTAACCTTCTTAGGCATGACAGCTAAGATCCTAGCTCTAGTATGATTCTTAATTTGCTTCACACCCTACTCAATGTTAGGAATACTCTGATTCCAATAAGCTAAGTTTCGAGCAGACCAAATAGAGTATATCAAAGCTAGTAAACCAACTAAAATCACTTGTTTCCTGAATTTGGACTTCCTGCTATGCTGTATCACCCTGATTAGTTGTTGCAGATCATCAATCTGATGAGTGATTTGCAACCAGTCTTTAAGCAACTTCAAACAACTCAAGCTAAAGTGGCATTTGAAAAATAAATGCTGGTGAGTTTCACTCTGACTCCCACAGATAAGACATGTATCAGATACACTAACTCCAAACTGAGCAAGCTTGGAAGTTGTTTGAAGCTTTTCCTGTATTGCCAACCAAGAGATGAACCTGTGCTTGGGTATACTCAGTCTATTCCACATCACTGTATCCCATGTTACACTTAGCTGCTCCCCTGTCAGTTTCTCATACACCTTTTTCACAGAATATACCTCCATATCACATATTTCTGCCTGAGTAAACACCCTTTTCATTTGTTCCTTGACTGAACAAATCTTCTTCCAGTACCAGCTAGCATTAGCTTGTGGTACATCAGCCCACCAATATGCTTCTCTTAGATAAACAGAATTTATCCATTTCAACCACATGCTATCTTGTTTAGTAGAAACAGTCCACACATATCTACCTAGAAATGCAATGTTCCATAGGAAAATGTCCCTAAATCCAAGTCCACCAGCAAACTTAGGATGGCAAAGTCTATCCCAAGCCACTTTTTCGATTTCGACGAAAATCTTGCCCACTCCAAAGAAAGGCTCGCATATCTTACTAATTTCAGTCAAAACTTTCTTTGGAAGGAGGAAAACTTGAGCCCAATACATATGTAAGCTCAATAGAACATCATTAATCAACTGTACTCTTGTTGTACAAGATAAATGCCTAGAACTCCACATTTTAATCCTTGCTGTCATTTTCTCAACAAGTATTTCACATTGTCCTGCAGAGATCTTCTTTGCACAAATAGGTACCCCTAGGTACTTAAATGGCAATGTATGAAGAGCAAATTATGAAGCTTCAGTGATCCTCTGTATGTCAACTCTATCCATACCACAGGTATACATTGCAGATTTACTCACATTTGCTTTAAGTCCAGACGTTGCAGAGAAGAGTTTGAATGCCCTAAGCATCAAATATACAGATGTATAATCCCCTTTACAACACATCACTAGGTCATCAGCAAAACACATATGTGTTAATTACATCTCATTACACCTAGGATGGTACTAAAATTGTTCCATATCAGTGAGTTTTTTTGTCAAACAAATACTCCATGCATATAACAAATAACAAAGGTGACATGGGGTCACCCTGTCTCAAACCCCTATGAGATTTAAAAAAACCTCTCATAGTACCATTCAACATAATAGAGAACATGGGAGTTGAGACACATTCCATAACCGATTCGAGAAAAACTAGGAGGTGTAGACACCAAATTTTGAACCCCTTTTCGGGTAAATAATGATTTTGAAAAGAAATAAAAATAACGAAAACCGTCATGCATCGTGGAGCACGCGCTCCGTCAAATGCGTTTCACCCCGGAGCGCGAGTTTCATTTCGTCGTATGGTATTCCATTTTTGCGTATTGGTCGTGCGGTTTCGGCTTAGAAACATAATTTTCGTGAGTCATATTCAATAACTACAACCACCGTTTTAATAAAACGATTCGTAGTATAATCATGCTCGTCTTTATTAATTTGATGAGTTTTCGTTAATTGTCTTAAGTGAGTCTTTCAAAAAACGGAAAAAATACGAGTCGCAATTAGGCGTCGGGATTTTAATCGTATCCCAAAACCGGTAGTAATCAATTTTCTTGATGGTCAAGTCATTGTCCATTGGATAAAGAATAAGAATATATTCTTTATCCATTAATCACATCCTTTATCCATTAGTTAGAGAATAAGAATCATGAAAAGATGTGAGAATAAGAATCAAATCACATGTGTAAGAGGGGGGGATCCGAATTTTTTTCGGAAGAATCAAGGTAGACGCATGATTGTGCGCCTAGCGCACGACACTGTGCCTAGCGCGAGCTCTGCGTTTGGCGCAGTGTCCTATCCGCCTTTGTCTGCACGTTTTTCGATGCATTTTTTTTACGTATGTGGATGTTTAGGGAAGAATATTTTCTGAAAATCTGATTTTACTTCATTTATGAGAAAATCCAAAAAAGGATAAGAATATTTGTGTTTCCAAAGAGATTTGATGATGTCATTAGGGTGAGGTCATTAGAGTGATGTTATTAGGGTAATTAAGGATGAAGAAAATCATATTTTTTAGGTGAAAAATCTGATTTTCTACCTCTTTGAAACCCTAGTTCACCTCCCTCATTTCTCTATAAATACCCTGTTTTTTCTACTTCAAAACCAAGTTGAAAGGAATTCAACTTAATTTCACTACTTCTCTCATCTTCTCTACTCCTTTCCTCTAAAAAATCACACTTAAGAAAAGAAAGTAAAAGTTAGTAAGATAATTAGTAAGAAAAGAAGTTCATCAAAAGAAGGAAAAAACACAAAAAAGGGTTTAAGTTGGTAATTAAGCGGATTTAGAAACTCACTTAAAAATTAAGAAAATTACAAAAAAAGGTAGAAAAATTTGCGAAAAGGAAGTGCATCATTGAGCTAGCAAGGTAAAGTTGAAACTATTGTTATTTTGATTATCTTCTCAATCATCTACTAACTTTCTTCTTGTTTCTTCTTATTATTTTTTTAATCTTTGGAGTGATTTGGGTATGTGGAAGTCCTAATAGGTTCCCAACATTAAATTACCCCACCTAGAATAGTCACCTCTAATGGGGTGACTCTTAGGAAACAACGTGATTATGTGATTTTCCTTAATCAAGTTGTTGTTCATCACCAAAAAAATGTTTTCATAAAAAAATTCAAGACAAGTTGTGCATAAACATCTCCATAAAAAAAAGAAAATGTGATGCTGTAATTTTAATCAGTTTTAATTTCATACTACATTTCATTTTTCGTCTGTATTATCAGAATAGTTTGTAGGATCTAAAAAACGAATTTTGTGTAAATAATTAAAAATCATACAACTTTGTTGTGCAAAACTGATTTTGTCCAGTACCACCTAAGCTTGTTCTGTCAATAAAGTTTAAAATAATTTAGATAAAACTAAAAACATCAAGTTTGAATAAAACATTAGTAGCTTTTCAAAAATATAAAAATCATGTTCATATGAATTTTATACAATTTTACATCATTTTTACAAAACCGTTCATGTAAATCACTTAATTCCAGAAAACTGATTTTCTTTTCAGTTAAGAAAATAAATAAAAAAGGGTCTTAAAAGTGTCCAATTTAAGTGAAAATTTCTAGTCTAGTTCTTCAAAGTGTCTAGAATGTTCGTACCACAATTCACTTTAAAATAAGTTCAATAAGTTGGATCTCAAAGAACAACTTCAATAAAGGTCCTGTTTTGACCAGTTTTGGCATAAAATTCACGATAATTCTAATTGTCACTAAAAGCTTGTGAAATATTGACATAACATAAAGAACTCACTTACCTATCCTTAGGTATATCAAATTCTCAATTTAACGCTTTATACAGAAAGTTATGATTTTTATAAATCAGTGCAAGAACAAAAGTGCAATCTGAAAAATGAAATAAAGTGATTAACTCAACTTTCCTAAAATAAATTTTGTTTTCTTGATACGAAAATGTTAATTAAAAATCATGAAATTTTAAGTTTCTCTTAAAATGACTCATTTCATCATGTAAATAAAAATCAATAAAAATTGTCATAAAAAATCAAAATCAAAGAGGTTAATTAATCTCTAAATTTTCACAAGTTTACAAATAAACATGAATTCCAAAACCCATTCAAGGAGATGAAGATCAAGGAGCATCATGGTGAAGATCAAGATTGAAGATTTGTATAGATCATAGATTTGTATATTTTTGTTGTAATAATAATTTCTTTGTAAATAGTTATTACATCACTCATTAATAAGAAACATGGAGATGTTTATGCATAATTTTCATAAATAATTCCACAACTCTTTTCTAATAAAATGAGCAACCAATGTTACAAATTTTGCATGTTGGGCCAATATGTCATAGTATATGAATTAAATGACCCAGTCTCAATTAAGAGGAAAAATTGCAAATCTAACTAAGTTAAATTGTATGATGATCCATCTTACATTTTAAAAATGTGTTCTCCATATTCAAATGGATTAATCATATAATTTGACATAATTAGATTGGTAATTATGATCTCCAAATTGATTTTAGGCCCATTTCATGTGTCTCGCTTTTAAATGGCCAAATTCCAATTAGTAACAACACAATCTCTCAAAGTTTGATCTCAAATTGATCATTTCTCTACAAATGACTTAATAATCTTCAATCAAGATTATTTCTCAAAAGCCTTCAAATTAGGAAGCAAACTTCTAAGAACTATTGAAAATCATAAACTTAATCACAAAGTAAGGTGGTTATTGCAATCCTTGATTAATCGCTAATTAGAGCGGTAAACTCAAACTTTTCATTCATTCACTAATTAGGGTGATTAGCTTAACCTTTCATCATATTTAATCACTAATTAGAGTAATTATCTTAAACCTTAATAATCGTTAATTAGGACGGTTATTCTTCTTATTTAATCACTAATTAGAGTGATTATCTTAAACCTTAATAATCGTTAATTAAGGACGATTATTTTTCTCATTTAATAACTACATTGGAGTGATTATCCTAAACCTTGAATAATCATCAAATTAAGGTAATTACTTCCTATCCTTCATTGTTAATCACTAATCAAGGTGATTATCTTTCCTCTTAAGTTTAGTCACTAATTAGGGTGATGATCTTAACCTCCATTTTTAATCACTATATTGAGGTGGTTATCTTAATCCTTTATTTAGTCACTAATTAAAGGTGATTATCTTAATCAAACCTCATTTATAGGTCTAGTGAGGTATGAGGGTAAATATGATATATTCAATTTTATTAGCAAAGATTAATTAATTCAAATACAAATAATTGGCATATTTAAAATAAAATTACGACTCGTGATATGATTACGGTTACGAGTCTAGCTTAGTTTGAATAAGCTTCACTCGATTAATCTCCACCAAGAGTTCTAACTCTAATACGATGGCTTTACTCACCAAAGGTTCGAAGCTAGGATGTGTATTAGATGATTTAACTAGGTTCACTCCTAAATAACTCACCTAAGCTTAATTTAAACTTGAGTTGTTTAAACTAAGGTTCTTTTATTTAGAGATTCGTTCTCTAAAAACAATCATAATGATAGAAAGAAAACGTCCAAATCGGTTCATAAACTCACGTTTACTTTAAAAAAAAAATTAAATTTAATCTTATTACAAGCCAAAATATATATATATATATATACATACATATATATATATATATATATACATACATATATACATATATGTATATATATATATATATATATATATATATATATATATATATATATATATATATATATATATACATATATGTATACATATATGTATATATATGTAACTAAAACACAAATAAGATAGCTATGCAAACTTGGATAAATAACTATCTACTCTAATCCTACTAGATTTATGTTACGTACACCCCCACTAGGATAGAATTAGCACATTAGAGTCTTGGATTATAATCAAACTATAAGAACATAACAATCCTAATAAAAAGAATAATCAACAAGCTTAAAATAAATCGAGCCTATTCCAAGTGGGAATGAAGTAAAACCTTGTTAGCAAAAGACTCATAATGACACTCTGCTAACTAAGATAGAAGCGTCCACTTACTTCTTTACATAAAAAGCTTCATCAGCAAACTACTTGTCGTCTAAGAAACTTCAAGGAAAACACACATAACCTTTCTTGTTGTCCGAAAGACATACTCTGCCCCTTTCCAAGAACCTTGAGAAACATCCAAGAACTCCAAGAAACTCAAGTTGTTGTGCAAGAAACCATGAACTAGAGAGATTAGAGCCCCTTCACGCATGTATCATCTCTCCCTCTTAGGAAAGAACTTGCCCTCAAGTTCCATAGTCATAACATGGAAACAAATCTTGAGCACTCAGCGCGGCACACACGCCACCTCCCGGGCATGACTTGGAAAGTGTCATAGTTCTCCTATGCACGATTTTGAATGGACCATTTTCAATAGGCTGCTGTTTTCCCTTTTGCATTGTTGTGGAGCTTTTGAGAACTCAATGACAACCACACATAGTCACCAATTTCGAATGGTGGCTTTTGCCATGCTTAAAATACATGCTCCCTCTTCTTTTCCTTGCGTTGCATGCGTCCATGCCCTTCTAGTACCTTCATTTCCCACCAACGAAACCATAATAGTACCATCGGTAGGTTTTGACGCCGCTGGGTGGTAATGGCTTCAAGCTCAACCTCTTCCCCTCATGCATCCATAGGCGACACATCGCACTATACCTCTTCCTCGAACTCGACAATGGGAAATTTCACGAGAGCTTGTAGCAACGCCACTCCTCCTTGATTAGTTAACCAATTCGGTTGTAGGGATGAGCATGTGGTCTAGTAACTATAGACACAAAATTGTGTCTCCCAATGTAGTTCAAAATGATGAAATATACCGTAGTCCTAATTGGTGCGATCCAAAGGAAGAGTAATCGAACGAGCTAAGCCCAAAACCGTTTCGAAAACATAAAGTTTATTTATTAAATCCAAGCCCAATTTCAAGGCCCAATTAATTATTCCTAATATTTAATCCAAGCCCAATTTAATATTTTACTATTAATAATTCTCGATAATTAATTTTCAAAGGATATTCCAAAAATCTAGTTTTACTCCTAAAGATAGCTGATTTCGGATTTTAAAGGATAAATTTCATGAAAAGATGAAAAATAAATCTTATGGATCTAAAGCAACATATTGCGAATGTGCGATTGATGCCGTACACAATTTCCCCAAAAATGCAAGGCGAGTGCACTCCCACGCATGAGCCATGCGCTACGCGCACAACCTATGCGCACGGCGCATGGTCGTGCATTTAACACACGCTTTTCGCTTATCATCTTCGCGTCGTTTTTTAGATTCTTTTGCCTATAAATAGGCGTGCTTTTTCAAACGTTTTAAAAGAATTTTTCCTACGATTATAACGCTTCATAATACGCTTCAACACTTACAACACATATACATACACGTCATATCACATTCAATACATTCAAACAACACATTCAAACATTCAAACTCCATTGATTTGCATTGAAGCTTCAAGATTGCTCATCATGCAAACCGTTATACAAGACCCAGGCGACAAAGGTATTATTCCTGATGGTCAATTCCAATTTAATTCGTTTTGTACTAACAATTTACTTGTCATAATGTAGAGCTCAAAGGAATTAATGCTTCTATATATTCTTCTCTAAACTCTACTCGTTTCTTTTATTTATTTTCATTATTATTCATATGCATGATTGTATGTTTTAATACTTTCATCGGCACACATGTTTATTTTTTCTTATCAAAGACTTAAATACATGTTCCAATGCTAAATTTAGATAATTTAGACAATTGGATTAGGTACCCGATAATTTGATTGTTTGAATAACATGTAACCAAAAATTAGTCTTTCACTAGTGGAAAAAACATCAAGTGCTCCGGTTAAAAACCGTACAAGTGCTCCGTATTTGACCCGTAGCAGACACCATACAAGCACTTGAGCATTTATCAAATGCTCCGGTTTTCAACCGGAGCACTTAGATTCACAAGTGCTCCGGTTGTATTGAAAACTGGAGCACTTGTGAATTTTATATGCTCAAAATAAGTCAAGTGCTCCGGTTGATATAGGAAGCCGGAGCACTTATGAAACCAAGTGCTCCGGTTTTCCTTATCAACCGGAGCACTTGAGTTAATTTTTTTAAAAAAATTTAAAACCGGCTACCTGGCGACCGGCGGCATGGGTAATAAGTCTTAAGAAAACAACGCGTAATGGAGCAACAATATACGGTGATGCAAATGGGCCTTCCCATACCAAAAGCAAAACGAAGCCCAAGAACCCAGGCATAGACAGATAGATAATCAGAAATGGCTATAACAGTATCACTACCTCAACTCATCCAAATGAAGATTGAAGTCAAGGCAGAATTAAAATATGAACAACATTTGCAAGCTTTATATTCCATACATCACATGCTCTAGATTTCTAGTCAACTATCAAATCATAACAAAATATCATCCAAAACAACAGGTTCCTTTCTTCTTTGTAGATTGGCATGCTCCAACGGGATCGAACTCCGGACATCTTGCGCATCCATGATTCATTTCTTCACTACACAAACAAACAATAGAGGACACCCAAACCGCCACATCACATGCCATTCACTAAGCAAATTTCTCCAAACTACCAGCACATTTGCTTATGTAATAATAAAAAAATAACCCCAACACCTACATGACTACTTGGGTCACTCACAACCTGAATCACAAATCAAACCAAAATTTCTAAGATCATATGCTATAACATATGATTAATGAGCTTTCATCAATTTTAATCAATAGATATCAATTTCGACTGATAACATTATTTTCAACAAGCAAAATCAGTTTCATCAGCTCTTAGTGAAAGGAGGATGGTCTAAGGATGTTACCTGGGCAAGTCTTTTTCCAGCTTCATCTTCAGAGACACAGCCCGTGGTGACGACCTTTTGGAAGGTTGGGAAAAGAAAGGGGAAGTGTTTCCTAAACAAGCCTGTTGTCGCAATACATCCGGGGTATAGAGAAGCAAAGGTGATCCGAGTCTCTTCATGGTAACGGTGGGAATTCCCGCATGCAGAGCATGTTTCAGACTTTGTTGTCTTTGTATGCCTTGCCACCATCAAATTCTCCATCATCTATATATCATACTATATATGATTCATTTCCTCACTAAGTTCAGTCAATTTCTCACGTCTTATTCAATAGAAGTAAGTCTCAAATGAAAATATTTCACTAAGAGTCCAACGATGAGAAATTTATATACTACTTCTGACAATACCTCTTTTTTTTCTTTTGTTAAAAAATAAAAACAAATGTAATATGGAACATTCTTGGATTATCCATTATTTATAACTTCTATTATAGAACGAAGTACATATATAGTGTATATGAACTATGAAATGCAAATTCTTGTTATTGTCCTTATAAGAAAAATAGAGGTGATGGGTGAAGTGGGTGGAAGAGATTAGATGGACAAAACCATAGTATACGCACACGTATGAGTAAAAAGTTGCTGCAAACAAGACTTAGGGATCATTGACAGAGGCACAACTATATATATACTTCAAGCATTAGCTCCTGATTAGTAAAGGGTAAATCTGTCTTTTATGATATTAATTTTATATTCAGCCACATAATTCATAAATAATAATATAGAGGTCACTCTTGTTGTGGTATAGAGAAACAACCCCTAATCTGAAAACGGAAGAATATAGACAGTAAATTATGAACATAAATAATAATACAGACATATAAAACATGGACAGATAATATAACCTCACAGGAACCACGAAGAAATTTATCACCACAAAGGCATAGAAATTACCCAATGCAGATGTGTAAAAGCTAGATATGATAGCTTGAAATTAATTGGTTGTCCTCATTAACATTGGATCATCAATGGAACGATTCATACATTATATGAAACTCAAGTTTCATATGGACACTAATGTTTAACATATCAAAATTTATAACACAATGAACTCCAACTTCCAACAGAAGCCGCAAATTTCAGGCATAAAACGAGTATATTCTCAAGAATTGTTAAAAAGTTCGAAATTAACCATGAATTTCAGGTCAAAGTAACAAAAATAAGGCAAAAACAAAAATGCAGAACTGCATATTCACCCAAGTAGGTGCGATTTTGAGAAGTACGATCAACCATCTAAGGACAACTCTCAAGACTACCATCAGTCCACCATAACTGCTTTTTATCGAGCATAAGCTTGAAGAAGTGACCGAAAAAGCATGTTACAACAAATTCTCAACCAAAAAGTAAATCGACTCAATTGTGACTCCTTAGTCCTATAGGCTATAGACTACTAACTACTTGTTACTAATGCAAAAGTAAAAAAACCTAGAAACACCGATATATAAACAAAGCAGCTTGCTAAGAAATGAAAATCAAGAACGATCGCGACAAATAATACTCTAGCTCATTGAACTACACTATATCCCAAACATTAAAAACCATACATACGCACGCCGAAATCCAGCTTAGAACCAATACTTCGCTAATCGAATGGATTGTTAACGAAATGTCCAATTAAATCTTAAGTTTGCATTCTCTCATAATGAAATCAACCAAAAATATCTATCATTACTGAATAGGTACAACTACACAAATTAGATACTGATTCAACAATAAGCAATGCATGTAACATCAAAACAGTAAGAATCTTCACACACTTCAATGAAATACAATCAACTTCGTAATTTGAAGAGAGAAAAAGAGGACCTCACGGAGCTGACCCTTCGACTTCTTCTCTTTGACAATACCACTGCTTCTAGAAGAGTCGGAATTCGTCGACCTGCTACTCGGAGGTGGCCGAGAAACTCTTTTCTTCACAGGAGCTATACCTTTCGCTATCAATTTCTCCCACGAAAGTTGACCCTACGCTTGAGTTCTCCTCATGAGATGATGGCTCCCGTTTTTACTCGGAGCTTCAATTGGTAACTCTTCCATGGCTGCTCGATTCTCCGATTACGGATGAACTTCGCCCGAGTTTTCCGGGCGAGATGTGAGTTCCGTGTTTTCGCTCTTCTGGATTGAAACCCTAACTTGAACAATCATCGGTTTCCGTCCGTTGTCGTCGCTTACGTACCACCATCGCCGTCGCCTCCTACCGTCGCTGCTGAAGAACGGCGCTGAAGAACCAATAATCCGACCATCTAGGGTTTCGAATTTCGGCAGAGAGAAGAGGGAGAAAGTTAAGATTCTCGAATAAGGGGTGAGAGAGTGGGTCGAAAAAAATTAGTACACGTACATCAGTTTAGTGCGCGCGAGGGTTTACGGAATTGATATGAGAGTGTCTCCAAGTGCTCGGGTTGATTAACCGGAGCACTTATTCACAAGTGCTCGGGTTGATTAGTCAACCGGAGCACTTGATTTCAAGTGCTCCGATTGTTTAGAGCACTTGTGAATTTTTTTAATTCAAAATTTTCACAAATGCTCGGGTTAATTAATCAACCGGAGCACTTGACAAGTAGCACAAGACGTTTTTTCCACTAGTGTTTTATGTGTTTCATGAACCAACTTAGACTAATTATCACATTGCATTAACATATTATGTGGTTGTTTAATTGCATAAATCTGGACATGAATCGATATTAAGTAGAGGCCATAAATGGACGAATTTGATTCATGATCATATTCGTACCCTCACCCCCAATACTCAATTTTTGGTTCAATGGCCAATCATGTAGTCTTGGCGGGGAAATCTACATTGGATAAGTCCCTAAGTTGTCTCTTAGATATGTCAATATCCAATTAGGTTTATGAGTGTTCCTTTAAAGACTTTTTGGCTACCCTAAACTTTTTCCAATAAAACCTTTACAATGAGGTAGTCAAATGCTGGCTCATCACGCGTAGGCGAATAAAACACGCCTACAATTTGGCGACTTCGCTAGGGAGGACATTAAAACTTATTTTTAAATGAGTTCGTGAAACTTCGACATATACGATTTATACTTGTTTTATGCTTTTTGAATAACATTACAATTTTGCATATGCATGGCAATTTTTTGGGCCACTATAAGAAAAAAATCGTCCTTGTCTCATTAGCTTATGTTTTATGCGTGAGGCAACCCCCCGGGAATTCTCACTTTGTCCCTCCAAAAAGCTTCCTCGGTGATTGTGTTGGATCTTAGTCATAAGCAAGCCTACACAACTAATGACATTGTTCTCTCGTTCCTAACTTGAGAGTGGAGTGCGTATTAGACGTGGCCACCTTTTTTAAGCAAAGGTACGAAGCACAGGATCAATCTCTTAGTCATGGACCCTTTTAAGCCTTAACCAAAGCCTGATCATAGTATCGAACATAGATCTTGACTTTAGGATGGAACTACATACTATTCTTGCTTATATGACATTATTGATTGCTTGTTGCTATGTTCGGCATGCTTTCCCCCTTTCCTTTTCCCCTCGAGTTAGGCTACAACATCGAAAACGACCAATACATCGACGAAATGAAAAACCGCTCGTGAAACCGATGCACCAAAGCACCAAGCTTGCGTCACACGCAAGCCTTGTGGCGCAGTGCTACAGCCTATGCGTGGCACACAAGCTTCGTGCGCTAAGCGCACGTTCAGCAATTTTGCGGTTCGTTTTCGTCGTTTTATTTGCCAGATTTTGATCTATCTTCGCATCATCACTCATGATCACTTTTAGTTCATCTTTTCCAAACAAAACTCACCTAACCTAATGATAAGAATCGATATTTTCATACATATCATCTAAGGTTGAGTCTATCCTAAAACTTACATCTAGAAAAGTGATCATGATAGAGTTCAAGTCGTCATGCATAGTCATCCCATCTTTCCCTAGTCTCCAACCAATCTTCCCTATCATATTTCATCCATTTCAAAAAAATATATCTTTAGCAAAACCAATCCAATTATGAAACATACCGCGATCTTAATTGGTCCGATCCAATGGGAGAGCAAGTCCAAAAGCCCGGCCTAAAGTTATTTTAAAAGTGTTAGAGTTTATTATAAAGATACGAAATCCGATTTTAAAGCCCAATTAATTATTCTTAATAATTAATTATATTTTGAGCCCGAAAATAATATTTTAAGCCCAATCCTTTGAAGAAGCCCAATTAATTGTTCAATGATAATTAATTTTTATAAATAAATATATTCAAATATATTTTTATAATTGAAATCGGATTTTATCCCGTAAAATTGAGTTTCGGATTTAAAGGATAAAAAAGAAAATTGTTCAAAACGTGTTTTATAAAAAGGTTGTTAAAGCTTGTCGAACCAGGCGGTGCGCTCGACGCACCACGTGTGCCAAGCGTACGAGTCAAGTCGCGTCGGGCGTACCAATGCACGACACGTGGCTCGGTGCGTCACACGAGACGTGCGCCTAGCGCACTCCTTGCGTGACGTGCATACCGCTTTTCTATCATTTTTTTCAATGTTTTGTTATAAATAAGCTACGGTTTTTCAAATCTAAAAAAGACTTTTCAATGTTCACACCTTACAAATACACTTTGACGAATACTTACAGTTGCGTCTAAAAACTCTCATACTTTCATGCACAAAGAAACACATAAACACATACATGCACATTCATATTTTCAGGCTTCACCATTGCTCTTCCCGAAGGTTGTTATTCTCTCTGACCCAAGCCATGGTATACTCCTGAGGGTCCTTGAATAAATTTATTATTTTTATTGACGGTTATTTCACCAAATACCCATGACAAAAAAATTTATTCACCAAATACCCCCTACTTTTTTCAAAATTCACCGGATACCCACGACCTTTAAAAAAATTCACCGGATATCCTTTTGTTGACGGACGTTAGTCCTCAGTAGCGTTTATTTACAAGTTAGCCCTAAGTCAACCTAATTAGCCCTAAGTCAACCTAATTAACCTAGTCAACCTAAGTTACTAACAATTTCTTTCATGATGTAGATCTTTAATAAAAGCTCGTTCTTCTATACAGTATATCCTCTTATTCTTCTTTATTATTTTATATGCTTACCTGATTGTCCTACTTGCTTTCATCACCTCACATGTGATTACTGCTAATCAAGACCAAAAGAATTATTCTAATATTAAGCAGATAATTTAGACAACCTATTAGGTTCCCTGTAATTTTGATTGCCTAATAACATACCACAAAAAATAGTCTTTTTAATGTGTTTAATTAACCAACTTACACTAATATTTTTAGGGTGCTTGAAAACATTATCTGGTTATACTTTTGCATAAAACTTCGACATGAATCGATATTACGTATGGCTAAGCAATGGGCGAATGTGGTTCATTATGACCATGTTCGTACCCTCACCCCGAACTCAATCTATAGTTCATTGTCCATTAATGGAGTCATGAGGGGGAAATCTACATTAGATAAGTCCCTAAGTTGTCCCTTTGATTTCCCAATATCCAATTAGGTTTGTGAGTCTTCTTTTAAAGACTTGTTGGCGACTTCAAAACTTTTTCAATAAACCTTAACAATGGGGTAGTCAAATACGCACTCACACCGCGTAGGCGAAATAAAATCACGCCTACAATTTGGCGACTCCACTGGGGAGGATTTTTAAAAAAAATTAATTTTTTTTAATGAGTCGGTGAAACTCGAAAAATACGATTCATACTTGTTTTTATGCCTTTGAATAACATTACAGTTTTGCATATGCATGGCTATCGTTTAAGCCACTATAAGGACAATATTCCTTGCCTTATTAGCGCATGTTTTATGCGTGAGGCCACCCAGGGAGGTATAGGCTTTGTCCTTCCGAAACTTCCTGAGCGATATTGTTGGATCATAGTCATAAGCAAACCTACCCAACCATGGCATTATTCTCTTGTTCCTGACTTGAGAACCGGAGTGCGTATTACGTGTGGGATCAATCTCTTAGTCATGGATCCTTTTGAGCCTTAACCTAAACCGACTATGTTCACGACTTGAGAACCGGAGAATTGGAGAACTGGACTCTTGGTTGAGAACTCTTGCATCCATGTTACATGAAGTTTACTTGTGATTGCAATTTTTGCTGCTATTATTTTGTCAAAACCATTGTTATGTGTTGCGCCTAAAATCGCATCTAAAATAACATCGTCAAAATAGTACGAACCTTCGTCGAATTGCCAAATTGCATGTTGGGGAGCGGACGCCAAACGCACCAAGGTTCACCTGGCGCACGGCTCTGCGCCGATCACAAAGGCTTCGTGGCGACACACACTTTTGTGTGGCGCGCGACTCCTACATCCTCATGCCTGTTACCTATTCGAAAATCGTTAAAGTCCTAAAAAAGTTGTCAATATGTGCCGTCGTCATGTCATGTTCGTCGTGGCATCCCGAAAATATGTGGGGTTAGCCAAAACCTCGCCTAAATCACCAAAAACATGTCGAGGAACAATGCGCCAAATGTATTAATTTGCGTGCGGTGCCCAACTCTTGCGCTGACATAAGGGCTACGCAGCTGCGCGCACCTTTTTGCGTGGCACGCATCTCCGTGCATCTCATGTCTTTGTCGATTTGGTCGTTGTGGTGGTCAATCCGACGTTCTTTCTATCTGTATTCACATTGTTAGAGTTATGATCGTCCCAGGAGTTTGTTTGTCTAAAAAGAATCTCACCTTATTCAAACAAAAAAATCGATCTTTTCTTACATATCACCTAAGGTTGAGTCTATATCCTAAAAAAGTGCATCTACAAAAGTAATCATGGTAGATTTAGAGTCGTGATGCATGTCTACCTCCCTCCCAAATCTTATATATCATCTACCCTATCATATTCCACCTTTTTTTTAAGAAAAACATCTCTTTTTCAACATCGATCCTACACCCTATTCTATTCTATATTTTTCGAATATATTTACTAATCATCATCATACTACATATCCAAAAATAATCTTTTCAAATTTAATCCATTATCTTTTCCCAATAAAAGATAAAAACAAGGGGGCCTTTTCAAAAACGAATTCGAAAATTCTAAGCCTAGTCCAAACACCTTCATTCAATGCAATGCAATCAACCCGATCCTAATAAATTTGCATTCATTCTAGGCCCATTTAAACTTGAGTCCATACATTCATATTAGGCCCATTTGAGTTCATGCATTTATATTAGAGCCACTAGCATTAGAGTCCATCTTAGGCCCATATAAGTCTAGTTCATGTCAAAATTTAGGCCCATTTGCATCTTTATGTGAACTATAGTCTATGTCGAAGCCCGGTCCGAGTCTAATATAAGCCTAACCTCGGTCAATCCAAAGCTTAGGTCCATTTAGGCCCAATTCATTCCCTAGGTCTAGTTTATATCTCCATGTAAACCGTAATCAAGTCTCCAGGACTATAAAAGTTCAACCCTTGGTCGAGTTTGCATCTCCGTGTAAACCACTAGTCAAGTCATCGGACTATAGAAGATTAATTCATTCCCTAGGTCTAGTTTGCATCTCCATGTAAGCCCTAGTCAAGTCTTTAGACTATAAAAGCCCAACCTTAGGTCTAATTTGCATCTCCATGTAAACCCTAGTCAAGTCTTCGGACTATGAAAGATCAGTTCATACCCTTAGGCCTAGCCTACTTGCTCTCTGTAAGTTCATATCCTAGTCCAGTCTACTCGCATAGTCCGGTCCGAGTCCGAGTCAGGTCCATATCCGCATATCCATATAGTTAAGCCCATGTCCGCATCATGGTGAAGCCTATACTAGTCCAAAACCCTGTGACCATATCTAATCCTCCATTTCAAATACATTCCCCATTTCCATTTCCATTTCCATTTCTATTTTTCATTTCTCATATCCCATTTCCCATTTCTCCATCTCTTATTTCTATTTCTCATTTCGAAATTCATGTCTTAAAATTTACGAGGTACGTTCAATTTCTGTTCAGGACATGTCGTGATATTATAACTTGGGAGCGTCTGACAGAGAGGAAACAAGGTCAACCTACTCCCAGATTCGTCAAACGAATTCTCACTTTTTCAGACGAATATTCTGAAAGTTGTGAACATCATCCGAGATGGGAGACACTAATAAACAACTCGGTGCCATCATGGCTCGGCTCAACCGATGAACTCTCGTCTTGAGGAACAAAACAAAGAGATCAAGGCACTGAAAGAAATAGTGACAATCAAGGAAGGTGAAGAAGAAGACACTCCACCACCGCCACCTCCGATCAAGTCCAATACAGATATGAGGTTCGAAAAACTTGAGCACTTGATCTAGTCAATTCTTGCACTCGAGGGTCAGGCTCATGGCCATGACATAATTGATCCCGAACTAAGGGAAAAGCTTCCTAAAAAGGTAGCATTGGGTGACCTCCTAAAATTCAAGGAGTTCGAAGACCCAGATGATCATTTGAGAGCTTTCTCCATCTCTATGGGTCTCAAAGGCATGAGCGAGGACTCTGTAGCTTATGTTTTCTCCGTAACATTGGATGCACATCAATTCAAGTGCTTCAGATCACTGAACAAAACTAAGCCGAATGATTGGGACTACATCAAAGAAGAATTTCGCAAGCAATATATATACAACACTCAACTTCCTATTGGTCTTCGTGAGTTGGAGTTAACTAAAAAAAACTCCAACGAAGACTTCGTCACCTTCCATAACGGATGGAGGGGAAAAACCGCATAAATGACTAACATGCCAACTTAAGAGGACCAAGTCCGACTAGTAATCCAGTAACTTGCGGCCCAGTATGGAGATCACATCAAATTCCAACGTATAGAGTCTTTCACGAAACTTTATAAGGTACGCCTACTGATCGAAGAAGAGGTACAAGCATCGAAAGAATAAGGGTTACAATAACAACAACTCTTGCAAGAAGAGTAATAACAATCCTTTTAGCTCCAAAAACAATGATGTCAATGCCCTAGCTAGAAAGGGGAGGTTACCAAAGGCCTTAAAGATCCTTCACTCCTCTGCGCATGACTTTAGAGCAAGCTTTCAACAGGCTTCATGCAAGAGGAGCAATCCAGCCTATAAGTCCCATTCCGGATCACACTTTTTGAGAATAGGCCCAAGAAGTGGAACCCTAATGCTTATTGCATATATCACCAAGGGAATGGTCATCCAACGTCCGTATGTTGGGCCTTAAAGAACGCCCTAAAGGACATGGTTGAAGATGGTAGACTACCGGTTCCACCCGCGGCAAAAAGTCGGAACAACAGAACCCCTTGGGCGGTGCTTAAATGATCTTGGGAGCATAGTCACTTAACGGTAGTTTTCTAGGTTGAGTCGGAGAGTCCCTCCCCTAGCTTCTTCATTTCCTATCTGTCGAGTCTACGTCATTTAGGACTTTCCATTTATTTCTAAGTAATAAAATAATTGCATTTTCTTTTCATTTTCATTGGCCTTCCATCATTTTATATAGGGAAATTCTCTTTAGTAACCCTGTACTTTAGCTTATTGTTTATGGTAGACCAAAAAAAAGTTAATGTTGCAAATGACCTTGTAACTAATGACACTGTTAGCATGTGACATTAATGATTTTTTTTGTTAAGAATTAGGATTAAAACGTTAAACCTAGGGTACAGCTATTACCCATGGTAACTTTTAATTACCCTAACTTTGAATTTAATACCAAGCTTCCAACTGCACATTTGATCCTTCTAAAAAAACGTCCCTCTCTTCTTCTCTTTCTCTTCTTTCTTACTATGTGATGATTCATCTTCTTCAAAACACGCCCCTCTTCTGCCATTTTCTATGGTTTTAAAAAACAAGTACTTGCATCGCTGAACTTCTAAGAAATTTGCGCTGGAACAAAATTATGAAGAAACAAAGGTGAAAGTGGGTTCTCGCTTCTTTTACTAAATGTAAGTTATCATCTCACTTTTGTAACCTAAATCCTTTCATGAAATTACTGTGCTTTGTTGCGTTGTGAATTTTCTTTGTTCAAAAAATTGAATTTTTTTTTCCTTTTTTTGTTGCTTTGCACTTTTGATTTACGATATGGCTAATAGTTTGGTTCTAAGATTTCAATATAAGGGCAAAGATGTAGACATTGTTGTTGATGACAACGATAAGGTAATGCTCATAGACCTCATAATTGAGTGCTTGGGAAAAGGTTGAGGAAGCCAACATTAGCACCCCTACAAACCCTAAATTTGAGTATCTTTATAAAATGAAACATGTTCAATTTAATGATGATAAATACTTGATGACCATGATCAATAACTTACCTGAAAGAAGTTGAAAAACATATGGGTAGGGGAGGTTTCACGTCCTAGTAATATTGTCATGACTGTGCAGTCACTTAAGTCTATCCGGAAAAATGTTAATGATGGTCTCGAGGGTGCTTCATCCGGGGTAAGGAACCTATAAAGGGTAAGGAACCTATGAAGGTGGTGTATCCTAGAAGAAGTTTAAGCGTTAGTCACTTAGGGGATGACAATGTTGATAACAACATCAATCAATGTATAGAAGAGAAGTGGTATGACATTGAGGTTTCTCCTATGAAATTTAACTTGGGAGGAGGAAGAGGGAGTGGAAGGAGTACGGGTTTGAGAGGCAAGGGAGGCGGATGGAGAGGAAGGATAACTATGGTTGACTCCAATGAAGTGGAGTTAGGAGTGAGAAGGAGCACTAGAAATGCGGATGTTGTGTTAACTCCCAACCCAAATCAAGACACTCTCACCTTACCCAATCTTGAACAAACCTTAAACACATCGGACCATGGCGGTAGGTACAGGTTCAAAACCCAAATCAAGGCTCTAGGTCATCCAAATCAAGTTGTATACCGGGTAAAAGGGTTCCTAGAACAACAACTAAGAGGGAAGGGATTGTATTGAATAATGGGAGTGATGTTTTGTTGAAAAAGAAGAAATCTGGGATGGATGAAAGGATTAGAGGTGTTTTTGTTAATTACAACAGAAGATCAGGGGATGGTGATGAGTTTTCTCAATCTGGAGGATGATGATGATGATGATGATGAGGGATACTCTCCCCCTGCAATAGTGATTGTTCGAGATACTAAAGAAAGTTTGGTTGATGAAGATGAAGAATTTGATGAAGATTATTGTAACAAGCGAGTCCTTCTCAACCAGCTTACATAGGACTAATGCACAGCGGAATTAAATAATATGATCGAGCTGACCAGCTGCTACCATCACAGTTACTGAACTATATATCAGAGAATGTTGAAACCAAAAATGTGAATCTAATTCAATTTGAATTAACTATTACAACAACGCTTTGATCCTCAGACTCTATAAATTCCTTTGCTAAATCCGACAGAGTTTCCTTTGAAAATATGATAACCCTAAAGCGAGAAATAACTTAAACCTATTCACAATTACAATTAAATAAAATATTCCAAATTCCAACACCCAACCGGTCTCAACGCTTTCGCGGAGTAATACCAAGAGAGAATCGAAGCACATTAATGCCTCTTAAATATAATAATGGAAAACAACTAATTAACGACTAACTATTACATGAGCGACCTCGCTTGAAAATAAATATAATATTACAATCACACTTCTAGCATTCGAGACCTTCGACATTTAAATAAAACTCCAAGTCTTGAACCACAAAGACTTGCCACCCACCAAGTGACGAGGCCACAACAATGATAAAACAAAACGTACACACATCGGCAAAGTTGAGTACTAACCCATCAAAATATTTAAAACATGCTTTGGTGCTCCTTTACTTGAAAACTACTCAATCGAGTTGCAACAACATTAACAACAACAATAATAATATCAATAACAACAACAATAACAACTACAATATAACATAGCAACAATAACCCCAACAACTACAACTCATTAACAAGGCCAGCAATAACAACAAGAGAACAACAACGACAACAACCAACAACAACTCTCAACACAAGGGAAAGTACCTCCGGTGCTTTGCGAACCACCAACCAGGCGGTGAATGGTGGCAACACCATCAAAGGAGAGGGAGGGGACGACGGCATCGACGGCACGAAAGAGAGAAGCGAGGCGGCATCAACAACGACGAATCAACATCGAGAGACGAAAGAGAACCGAGCAGGCGACAATAGCACGCTGGCCGAAGCACGCCTTCGTCGGAGAACCGAGCAGCGGCACCCGCGTGCGGAGAGAAAACAGGGGGCAGCGGCACCACACGCTAACCACGAACGAGAGGAAGGAGAAACACGGGACGGGGAGGGAACCACGAGCGACACACAACAACAACAACGACACCGGCAACGACGAGAGCGGAGGGAGAAGGAAGCTCCGACGAGCGAGCGACGAGCGGTCGACGAGCGTCTTTGCTTTTCAAAATAAGGTAAGGTAACTTCCTCAGGTAAAAGAGCCTTAACCAATTAGCAACGGTAAAATTCCCTTGTAAGGGCAAATGTTGTAACCTAAAAATGAAGGGCTAATAATGTGACACGTGGACCAATTGGGAGCTTCCACGTGTCCCCGGAAAAGGAGGGAAACTTGGCTCTTTTTAAATATTTTTATTCCCTTAAGGATGAAGGCCCACCTTTGGCCATAAGGAATAATTAGAGCCCAAACTCCCAAAAAACGGCGCATATGATAGGCGATATTCGGCCTCCAATCATTACTGCCACATGTCATAATCGATTGCCTAGCCAATCGGGTGCTCCCATTCCAGGG